>WAAB01009223.1:1812-16196 GCA_013389865.1 Piaya cayana | reverse complement strand
TAAACACCCCCAGCTCTCTCAGCCATTCCTCATCAGGCCTGTTCTCCAGCCCCTTCCCCAGCTTCATTGCTCTTCTCTGGCCTCACTCCACACAGAGGGGGCCCTGCAGAGAGGGCACCACATCTCCTTTTCATCCCATTACAGCCCTGTCACACGCAGTGACACTCCACCGGGAAGTTTAAGGTCATGCACAGTTTTGAGACTAATTACAACCTATGGATTGTGTTTAATCTCTAAAACCTTGCTTATTACAGCTCGGTCTGAGCTCTTCAGTCAATGTATCATGCTAATATAAGCAGAGCCCAAGGTAAATGTCACCGCTCTTTAATCAATTCAGGCAAACCATGTGTTCAAACACTTTAGTTTCTCTCTGGGTAAGCTGTTTAGAAGATACCTGGTGTCTTTAAATATACACTGTGATTTTGTGCAAGTCCTGCAGTGCTGGGAAGTACCTGCGTGCTGCGAAATGACAACCTTCCCCAGACAAGTCCAATCCCCAGCCTAACCTCATCCAAAAGGGATTAAATTCTGAACCCTTTGCAGAAAAGATGTTCATGCTCTGAATGCCATTGAAAGTTTTCAGCATTCTCCTTAAAGAGCCACGCTTTCAGGCAACCCGTCTCCTCTCAGGAGCCACCTCCTTTGCCTCTGTGGATGCCTCCACACTTTGAAAGCAGTGACAGAAAACCGAAGACTGACGACTTCTCAGAAGACAACACTTCTCAACACCTCTGTCATTCAGCTTGACAGCCGCGCTCCAGCTCTCAAAGGCCTTTGAGTCCCCTTTGAATCCCGGTTCCCACCACTGCAGCCTGGTGTTGCCACCCTGTCACAGCTGGCACGGGCAATCTGACCCTGCCTGGCACAAATCCAGGCTAGGCAGAGAATGCATTGAGGTTCCTTCCAACCCAAACCATTCTATGATTCTATGAAATCAAAGTGGCAGCAGCAGCTGGAAGCTGGTGGGATCAGGATTTCCTGCTTATTTTCTATTCGTGGCAATACCAGCAGTGGTTTCCTTTAGCTGAGCCGAAGGTATGGAATTAAAAAAGCAAATTCCTTGAGTGCACCCAAACCACAGCACCTCAAAAGGGTGTTTGCGCAAGGATCTGCACAAACACGAGCCAGCAGCGTTCATGTCTACTCATGAATCCAAATGCAAAGCTAAGCCCCAGCGCCAGTCTAACCTGGGGCAGACAAACTGGTTCAAATTGTTCAAATCTGAGCCATTGTCTGATGAGTTGTGACAGGAAATAGTTGGTTCGTTGAAAATAAGTTTTATCACCAGAAGATTCAGCTTTACAAAATATTATCTGACTTTCAGGACCAAGATAACAGCGGTAGCTGCTCCTCTTCCCACCAAATTCACAGTGTTTAAAGGGAGTTCCTTCCCTATCACTCCAGCCCGAGGGAAAGTGGGATTTTAACAGTAACTCCTTGCTCCCCTGTCAGTGCTGAGAAGCTCCACACAGTAGTTCAAGTGCCCAACCAGTTCCAGAGCCATTCCTTGTCCCCGGATAGTCACATGCATCCCTTCGTTTGCACCAGCCAGCTAGGGCTCTGTTCTTCAGCATCTGCTGTGGTAAGAGGACAGCATCTGCCTTGTGACAGAGTCGATGGCAGGGGAAGCTTGTCCCTGTCACACTGCATTTCTCGCTAACCAGCCAACCTTCCTGCCTCAGCAGCATGTACTGTGGCTCTTGCCTTTCATAGAATCACCAGGCTGGAAGAGACCCACCAGATCATCAAGTCCAACCATTCCTATCAAAACACTAAACCATATCCCTCAGGACCTCGTCTACCCATGCCTTAAACACCTCCAGGGAAGGTGAATCTCCCCTGGTGGAGCTTGAGACCATTCCCTCTCCTCCTGTCCCCTGTCCCTTGGGAGAAGAGCCCAGCTCCCTCCTCTCCACAACCTCCCTTCAGGGAGTTGTAGAGAGCAATGAGGTCTCCCCTCAGCCTCCTCTTCTCCAGGATAAACACCCCCAGCTCTCTCAGCCATTGCTCATAGGACCTGTTCTCCAGCCCCTTCACCAGCCTTGTTGTTCTTCTCTGGACTCGCTCCAGCTAAGCTTTGACTCAGCAGCCCAAGCTAGGCTGTGGCAGTGCAGTCTGGAGAGATGTCCCTGCTTTGGCCCTTCCCCTGACCATCGTGCCAGAACTATTTCCTGCTTCTGGAAACATCTACTACAGTCTTTTTGTCCAAGCTTCTCTCTTTGCTCTCCAAATTAATTCAAGCTGCTGCTGATTTTTGGTGTGGAGTTCTCACTACATAGAATCACAGAATCACCAGGTTGGAAGAGACCCATCGGATCATCAAGTCCAACCATTCCTATCAAACACTAAACCATGTCCCTCAGCACCTCGTCCACCCGTCCCTTAAACACCTCCAGGGAAGGTGAATCAACCACCTCCCTGGGTAGCCTGTTCCAGTGCCCAATGACTCTTTCTGTGAAAAACTTTTTCCTAATGTTTAGCCTAAATCTCCCCTGGTGGACATCACTTCTTTCTGCCTATTAGCTAAACACATCCTCATTTGTTCTGCAGGATGCTCTCATCATCACTCTTCTACTGGCTCTTTGCATCCATTGCCTCATTCCCCACTTGTCTGGCTAGACTTTCTCTCGTCTCCCTTCTAGGTGAGACAAGCCAATGCAAACCAATCTGCTATGGCTTGTGTTTGCTTTGCATAGGCACAGGCAGTAGAGCCCAGCCTGAGGGTGGTGAAATAAGTTCACTTCACCGCTGACAGGTGGTGAAATAAGTTCACTTCACATTCAAATGGAAATTCACAGCTTTTGCTGAAGATATGTTCCACTGTCTCCCCAGCTCCATGTATTTCCTTCTCTGTGAGTTTATCCTTCAACCACAGGTTTCTTTGGAATAATGACTGAAACTGGCTGTTCATCTCCTTGTACACTGACGTAGGGTTTGGTGGATGTGCATTAGATCACAGAATCGTAAAATCATGGAATGGCTTGGGCTGGAAAAGACCTTAAGGTCCACCTAGTTCCAACCCCCTGCCATGGGCAGAGACACCTCCCACTAAATCAGGTTGCTCAGAGTCCCATCCAACCTGGCCTTGAACCCCTCCAGGCATGGGTCAGCCACCACTGCTCTGCTGCTCTGAGCAATCTGGGCCAGGGCCTCCCCACCCTCATGGGGAAAAATTTCTTCCTGAGATCTCACCTAAATCTCCCCTCTTTCAGCTGAGAACCATTCCTCCTCATCCTATCCCTGCACTCCCTGATCAAGAACCCCTCCCCAGCTTTCCTGAAGCCTCTTTCAGTACTGGAAGCTGCTTTAAAGTCTCCCCACAGCCTTCTCTTCTCCAGGCTGATCGACCCCAGCTCTCTCAGCCTGTCCTTGCTTGTGCATCAGCAAGACTGCGGACACGGCAGCAGTTGCCCGCTCTCCCGGTGCTGCGGGTGGTCAGGCACAGGGATAGAACCCTAGAATCGCGGAATCACCAGTACTGCTGAGCATGGCAGGGCTGCATGCGCTATTACACACTGCGTGCTGTTTCTGTAACCGCGGCTAAAATCTGATCTGAACCAGCAGCTTATGTAGCTCAGAAACGATCACGCTCTGTATCTGCTCAAATGTTTCATTTTTGTGACAACCTTTGCTTACAGCAGCACAACAAAGGGGATATTTATTCCAGCAGTGTTTGTGTGATAAAGTACTGAGTTAATGGCACACAAAATTTGCTGGCCGGTCCACTAACAGGCATGGGATCTAATTAATCTCTGGCAAGTTCCTCTGAAATAGAAGCTGTGTTGGCCTGCGCATCTAGCAGCTGAGAGAAGCTGATGGGAGCCAAGCCGTACAGTGAGAGAGGAGGAGGGAATAGCAGCACTGTGGTGGAGGTTATTTTGGAGTGACAGTGCCAATGTCTGCCTTTCTGCTCTATTCAAAGAGCAGCATTTATGTCATTCACTTACCCACAGTCACAGTTCAAGGAGAATCAGGGTCACACACAAGAACAAAGCTGGGTGGTCGCACACGCCACAAAGCGAGGTGATGCCAAATTCCTGAGCCTGTGAGCAGCAGAGACAACTGAGCAATACTTTTCCATGTGGACCATAACTCCAGGATCAGCCCCTACACTCACTGACACCTTCTCTGTGGCTACGCAAGGAGATGGCTGGGAGCACCCTCAGAACAAACCACCTCATGGTAACTTCTGTCTCCAGTGAGAGGCTCAGCAGGCTTTGGTTCTTAGAATCATAGAATCACCAGGTTGGAAGAGACCCACCAGATCATCGAGTCCAACCATTCCTATCAAACACTAAACCATGTCCCTCAGCACCTCATCCACCTGTCCCTTAAACACCTCCAGGGAAGGTGAATCAACCACCTCCCTGGGCATCCTCTGCCATTGCCCAATGACCCTTTTTGTGAAAAATTTTTTCCTAATGTCCAGCCTAAATCACCTCTAGTGGAGCTTGAGGCCATTCCCTCTCGTCCTGTCCTCTGTCATTTGGGAGAAGAGCCCAGCTCCCTCCTCTCTACAACCTCCTCTCAGGTAGCTGGAGAGAGCAATGAGGTCTCCCCTCAGCCTCCTCTTTCTCCAGGCTAAACACCCCCAGGTCCCTTAGATGCTCCAGCCCATTCACCAGCCTCATTGCCCTCCCTTTTTGTTGCAAGACAGAAAAGCAGGTCAGGCTGAACAGATCACAAGCATTTGACCTATCAGTCAGTTTGTAACAGGACATAAAAATCAAACCCCAACATGACTGAAAGGGAAACGCATCCCTCGTTTTCTATTTCTACCTGGGTCATTACGTTACCCAGCCACTTCCTGCATCGCTTGCTGCCTTAATCATCTGGATAAATTAATCTCTATGCCAGGCACACACATGGAGGAGGATATAATTTTGTCTCCCTTTGCTCTTAAGCCCATGAATATTCTCGGTCTTCACTGCAAGGATACAACGAGGTCTTGTTCTCCCAGGGTCTGGTGCCCATGTCAAGCACCTCCCGGGAGCAGGCTGCAGTGACAGTCACATGGAATCGGAGCACGCAAGCAGACGCTGGCGCTCCAGGCAATACCTGGAGCCTTGTTGTTCTGCCTGCTGCTGGCTCCCACCTTCCCCTACGACTGTTTCTCTCCATCCCCAAGCTGTACTAGCCTTGTGCTCACAAACCTGCCCCCACGTCGCTGTGCTGGGGACAGGGAAGAGGCATGGGCACAGGTACAAACAAGCAAGCAGTGGGAAGCCTCTAACAACACAAAACCAAAGCAAATCAGTGTCCAAGTTTTTGTTTTACTCCTTTCACCCCGACTTCAGTCTGGGTTCCAGGAAAGGGAGAAGGGAGGAAACACGTTTCGACAGAAACCTCCATGCAGCCAGTGTTTACACACTGTGCTCCCAAACCAGCCTGGCATGATGCTGAGCTTAGGATAAAACAAAGCGAGTGCCAGCCTCTTGGGAGCTGAATTTAACGAAAGCTCAGCTGCCAATTTGGCTGCTCTCGCTTATGACTAGAGGCTATTTCAGAACAGTGCCTGGCAGCCACAGGGAGTGCTCAGCCCTGCACATGGAGCGCAGTGCCCAGGCCAAGCCTGTCAAGAAGAACCGCCTGTGCGTGACCAACAGGGAATGGGAATAGGTGGGATGCGAGTTTCCAGAGCCGTGTATCAGATCAGAAGTGGGTGTAGAAACCAGAGCTGCTGCCGACTACAAGGACAGCCAACAGAACAGGCTGTCCTGTGCATTCATTACTGATCAAAACACACCCCAGAAGAAGAGAACGCCCTAAAGGAAGGGAATCTGTTTTGGCAATGAACGCAGATAAAGCTCAGGTTGTGGATGAAGATTGACACAGAACAACTCCTCGGTTTTATACACACACACACACTTGCAGAAAGTGACTAATTTAATTGTCATGTCTGTGTGAGGCTGCAGTTCCAGGCATAAAGGGAAGATTTTGAAATACCTTTAGGGAAGACATAGAATCATAGAATCACCAGGTTGGAAGAGACCCACCGGATCATCGAGTCCAACCATTCCCACCAATCCCTAAACCATGTCCCTCAGCACCTCATCCACCCACACCTTAAACACCTCCAGAGAAGGTGAATCAACCACCTCCCTGGGCAGCCTGTTCCAATGCCCAATGACTCTTTCTGTGAAGAATTTTTTCCTAGTGTCTAGCCTGAACCTCCCCTGGTGGAGCTTGAGGCCATTTCCCCTTGTCCCTTGTCACTTGGGAGAAGAGCCCAGCTCCCTCCTCTCAGGTAGCTGTAGAGAGCAATGAGGTCTCCCCTCAACCTCCTCTTCTCCAGGATAAACACCCCCAGCTCTCTCAGTTGCTCCTCGTAAGACTTGTAAAGACATATATTTAAAGGGGTCTCTGAGCCTTGTCAAACACCTCTGCAGCTGAGAGAAATCAAATAAGCTTTCAGAGAAGCGAGATCATTGTGATAAGGCAACAGCCCCGAGAGACAGCCAGTAAACCAGTACTTTTAGCACCGTGGTCCCACAGCATCTGTGTGATAAATTATATTAATTAAGGAGCACCATTCACGAACTTCCAAGCGAAACCCAAGGCAGCGTGTCGCTTACAGACAGCAGCATTCACCCGGAAAAGCTGCGACTGAACTCTCTGTTCATACCCAGGATGCGAACGCTGCAGAGCCAGAATTAGAAGGAGAAGTGGGTGTGAGAGACGTATCAAAAGCTTCGCACATTCACACATGCATCAGGAAATCATCACCATTACGTTCTGATTCTCCTGCCTGTTGCTGAAAGACAGGGGCAGCAGAAACCCCGCTGGGGTTTCTGCTGCCCCTGTCTTTCAGCAGCAGGCAGGAGCTTCAGTCAGATAATGCAGCTTTTTTTTAACACAGGAGCATCTGTCCAGGGGTCTCCTGGGATGCAGTGGTACCCTGGGCAAAACTGCAGAGAAGGAAACAGCAAACGATGCACAACCAGGGCCCTGTGGATTAGCAAGGAGTTCAGAAAGGGTTGTGGAGGCAGAAACAATGAAGCAAGCATCTGGAAAGCATGGAGATCCTGATCTCACCCTCGAAGTACTTCCTGAATATTCCACGGCTGCACCTGAACCAGGGCGATAGCAGCACAAAGCCCCATCACCCATGGGCTGGTTTAGTCATAGATAAAGCCCGACCATAAACACAGTAACAGGGAGGACGGACAAATGGAAAGGATAAAGAGAAGAGATAAGGAGCCTAAAGGAATGTTAAGATCAAAAGGAACTCAACCAGACCTGAATACCTTCCAGACGAGCCAGGGAGTAACTGGGGTTTAATGACTGATTCATTGGCAGTGAAGAAGAGAAAAAAATGTGTCTCTGTGAGAGCATGTAGTGTGGAAATTCATCTGAACACTAACTGAGCTGCAGACAGATATTCAGAGTGAGGGTGCTCTGCTTGCAGGGAGCCAGTTCATTTCAGAGGAGAACATCTCCAGTGGTTGGTTGTCATTAGCACATCATCGCTCTCCATCCACACTGGGTGAGTTCTTCTGGCTGGCTACACTGGAAACTCTGCACACTGGCTACTCTGTACTCAGCACTGGTGAGACCTCTCCTCAAATCCTGTGTTCAGTTGTGGGTCCCTCAGCACCAGAAGGATGTTGAGGCTCTGGAACGAGTCCAGAGAAGAGCAACGAAGCTGGGGAAGGGGCTGGAGAACAGGCCTGATGAGGAATAGCTGAGAGAGCTGGGGGTGTTTATCGTGTAGAAGAGGAGGCTGAGGGGAGACCTCATTGCTCTCTGCAACTACCTGAGAGGAGGTTGTGGAGAGGAGGGAGCTGGGCTNGGTGATTCTATGATTCTATGAAACCAGAGCTCCTAGGCAACACCGGTCGCAGTTTCCAAAGCTTTAGCGGTGGAATCAGTAGCAAAGGGAAAGCTCTTCCTGATCTGCTTATCCTTGTATGTATGATATCCGGGGTTGGATCACCAACGGCTCGGAGCCTCGTTTAAGCTGCAATGGCTCAACAGTGAAACTGGAGCCCCTTGACCTTCAGCAGTTCCCTCACCCCGTGTCTCCTCTTGGGCCCTCCTGTCAGCACAGAAGAGATCCTCGGTTCATTTTTAGGTTGATGAGGAGCGAAGCAGCAGGGTCTCAGGTTAGCAACCATCCGGGCACAGATATGCAATGTAATAATAGCAACCGCAGCGTCTGCCACAATAATCCTAAACAGCAGTGTTTCCTGCAGCCAGAGGAACCACGCAGCTCTCCAAGGCTCACAAAATAGCTCTATTAGTTCTGCCATACTCTGTCTGCTCTCCATCTGGCCTGGTCAGTGGGAAACCAGCAAGGTTTGAAATCCTGCCTCCTGCTGAGACGGCAGCTGAACCAGCAAAACTGGGAGCAGCCTGGGGTTTGCAGGAAGAGCAAGAACGGAGCTGCAGTGGAGGGGAGGAGGGAGGTGGCTGAGGGATTCCCGACCCCCTGGGAAACGCAGGAGCACCTGGGCTGACCTGCAAGGCCGGCACACGGCTGTTTGCTCACGTGAGCACCGTCCAGTTCCTGCACCAGCCCATTTCATGATATTTCTGCAAAAAAAAACACCTTCTGCCTGCATTTACTGCTCCCACTTGGATGCCAGCCGAAGGTAAACAGGGTGTGAATTTCCTGTGAGTGGGATTTGGTTCTGGAAAGGAGCTTTGGCTTATGCGAGGCAGCAATCTGTGCATGAACCCAGGAGCTGACCTCGCTGCAGAGCAGAGGTCTCAGCCCTCAGAGCAGTTCTGGGAGAAGGCAGCATACTGTGTCCTCATTCCTGTGCTTCACCATGCTGGACAAAGCACCCGGCAATAAGCGGTTGCCAGAAATACCTGCCCGTTCGGTTCAGCGGTCACGTAACATGAGCCTGCTCCCTGCGCTGAGCTATTCAAGGATGGATTTTCTCAAAGTCTTGTCATTTCACGAGAGAGGAAAAAAAATACCACCCATGGGTCAAAGCATCCCAACAGCCTGAGAGCTACCCTGAAAAGAGTCCTTTCCTCTGCCCCTTTCACATGCTCTTGCACGTGATGAGTGCCAGGGTGCACTCAAAGCAGACAGTCAAGAGCTCCTCCAGCCCCGCCAGGATGGCACCACACACACGCCTCCCAGCATCCCACACGGGCTCTCAAAGAGCACATATCCCTGGCTGCCTGGGAGACTTCTCCTCCTAGACTGGGTCTCCAAATCCAGGACTTATTTTAGCTGGTGAGACTCCGGCCGCACTAAGCAGTGTCAGTCTTCATCTCTCTTGGGTTTTGTGATTTGACCATACTTGTTTTCTCAGTTACTCAGATTGAACGAGCAATTCACATTGTAACTCTGTTGATAATATAACCTCTGTCCTGCTACAGGACAGCTTCCACTCACAAATTCATAGAATCATAGAACCAGGTTGGAAGAGACCTATCAGGTCATCGAGTCCAACCATTCCTATCAAACACTAAACCGTGTCCCTCAGGACCTCATCCACCCGTGCCTTAAACACCTCCAGGGAAGGTGACTCAACCACCTCCCTGGGAAGCCTCTGCCACTGCCCAATNTCTGCACTCGCTCCAGAGCCTCAACATCCTTCTTGTGGTGAGGGGCCCACAACTGAACACAGGATTCAAGGAGCGGTCTCACCAGTGCCGAGTACAGAGGGAGAAGAACCTCCCTGGCCCTGCTGGTCACGCCGTTTCTGATCCAAGCCGAGATGCCATTGGCCTTCTTGGCCACCTGGGACACTGCTGGCTCATGGTCAGTTACTGTCAACCAACACCCCCAGGTCCTTCTCCTCCAGACAGCTTTCTAGACAGACTTCTCCTAGTCTGTAGCAGTGCACAGACTCCTCACACGCAATGTGAGAGGTGTTCAAGAGCAGCTCTGCAGCCAGGACCTCTTGGACACTAAGCTGTAGAGCAACAGCTGCCCACATGCATGTGATTGCACCCCACCGCTCTCCTCCACCACCCTGGATGGCTCGGGCAGCATGCACGGCCTGTGCAAGGGGAGAGGGAAGCCTGGGTAAATCCATTGCTGTGCCAGTATTGCCAGAGTGTGATCTCTGCCATAAGGATTTCCCCCACATCATACTCCATTCCACAACAGACACCTCCCTGTCTACATTATCCCTGCATTCCCAGTTCAAATGAGAATGGGAGGAGCCTGGGTTTCTTCAGAAATATTCACAACAAAGACTTGGAAAGTGACAGTTGGGGTAAAGCAAGAAGTGAAAAGCATTGAAACTGCAGACTGAACGCTCTAATGCAAAGTAATAACAATGTGTTAAATACCCAAACCTCAGAAGATCACAGTCAGGCACAAAGTTTTTCCTTCTGCAAATTTAATTGCAAGGAAAATTGTGGAATTATAGAATTATTAAGGTTATAAAAGACTTCTAGGCTCATGCAGTCCAATCATCAGCCCAACCTCACTGTGCACAGTAAGCCATGTCCTGAAGTGCCACAGCTACAGTGTTTTGATGGAGAAGTCCCCACTGCCCTGGACAGCCCCTGACAGGACTTCATCACTCTTTCAGTAAAGACATTTCACCTAACATCCAATCTAAACCTCCCCTGGTGCAACTTGAGGTAATTTCCTCCATTCTTAACACTTGTCACCTAGAAGCACCCACCTCATCACAACCTCCAGCAGTGTTTTCAGTGAGGCGTGTGGGTCCATACAGGCGTGCGTGGATGTGGAAGGAGGATGAGATGCGTGTCCTGGTTTGCACACTCAGTTATCCCTCACCCGGACCAGACCTGGAGAAGAACCAGCATCCCATTAGCCATCCAGGCTGCCCTTGTCTCCTGCAGAGCCGTTCCTCCACCTGCCTCCCTGTGACCCAAGGCTCTGCCATGCTGGGTCCCACTGGTCAGATATTTGCAGGGGTGTTGATGCCACCACTGACAAGCTGCTGCTTTCATGTGTCCTCGGAAAAAGGTGCCAGGCTGCGGGCACACACCACTGCACTGATCTACAGCTGCCGCAGCTTTGGGCATTGTTGTTGTTGTTGCTGATGGGGGAAAGAAAATTACTTGGATTTTAAATCAAATCTTGGAGCACGAGACCCAAACGCTGGGGAGAAGAGACTGCTGCCAAGCTGCCCCAGCCCAAGCACTTTCTTCTCTGCATTCAGCATTCCTGTTAATGACATTTGGACCACAGCTCCTGTTGACTGGCATTTCCACGTTATCGGAAATTGCACCTAATCTTTTCTCCAGCTGTAGCAGAGACCAGAAACACACCATTTAGATTTGTCTGGTTGCTCATTAAGCCTGCTTTTCAAGCTCTCAACCAGCCAAAGCCACTGAGAATGGAGAGCTACTATGTTTAGCTGCTCTTAACATAGATCAATTCCTAACTGCACAAGCGGTGCCCTTTCCCTATAAACCTCCACCTGGATAACAAGATCTTGACTGCGGGCTAATCCTAGGGTGGAAAAGCAGCAGCAGGTTATTGGTGTGGAGCACGGGAGGCAGAAGGGAGGACACAAACAAGCGCTGCACTTTTTAGTGATGAAGCACTGGCAACCGCCAGCCCATAAATAATACGTCTAATTTTACACCTGCACCCAGGCTTCTGTGCTGGGAATTCAGCGCAGATATTCCGCAGCCTAAAATTAGAGCAGGTTACAGACATGAGCGCTAACATGTTAAAAGTAGAAACATGCCAAGGGATGCTATGTTCTCGCCCCATCGCTCCAGCCTGTGCCTGCTCAGGGTCAGCAGGAACGTACCAGACACCTCTCGGGGGGTTCTGCAGTGTTGGGTTACACGGCTTGGGCAGCGTGGCATGGACACAGCACCCAGCGCTGCCTCAGTGCTCCGACTGCAGCAGCCCCCAGGAGGGAAGAGAGATGTTGGGGTGTCCCAGGAAGGCACCCAGAGGAGGAGCTCTAAAGTCAACCACCGAAACTTCTAGTCACCTCTGTCAAACGCTGGCTGTGCCGGACAAACCTGCGGTGCTGCACACCTCAGCTCTACCTACCTGGCCCCATCCCTCCCACAGCCTTCCCACTGCCCCTTGGCATTGTGGCCAGGAGTGGTGCAGGGAGCTGAGCGTGGGTGAGCAGAGGGAAGAGGGTTTCCACACCGATCACTGGCAGCACCCCATGACAGCAGAGCACGGCTGCCAGACGTGAAGCCTCCATCCTACAGCACATTCTCCTTCCATTGCCAGCCTGCTTGACCTCCTCTCACCTCTACCTGCCTCAGTTTCCCCTGCTCCTGTGGCAGCAGTGCTGATTGCATCTCTTCAGGTGTTCAGAGGACAGGCTCAGGCACCACCTTGGGATTGTTCTGGGATAGCTGAGGCTTCCCTCATTTAAGTTAAAAAAAAAAAAAATCCAAACACTTCATGATGCACTAGTGCTTAATCAAAATTCATTTGTATCTGGGGTGCTGAGGGATGAGAAGCTCAACAGGAGCTGGCAAAGCATTCAAGGTCCCTTCCAACCCAAACCTTTTTGTGATTCTATTAATTCTCTGGGCATGAAAAGTGCCACTACCGTGTGTGGCTGCATTTGTTTGACAGACATTACTGGGGCACCAGAGAACCTCTGCTGAATGAAGATGAGAAGGGTGATTTGTGGAAAGCAGAGGGTCCCTTAAACCTTTCCAGGTTCCCTGGAAAGCAGCAGGGAAGAGAAACACCTGGAGCTTCATGGACCTTTACACACACACACCGCTGCTGCTGGCTTCATGGCAGGACTGGCATTTTATTAATCCTGCCGTGTGGGCAGGTGAGGTTGTGGCTGCCACACAGGTTATGCCAGGGCATAGAGACATCAGAGCAAATTACAGGGAAGAGCTTCTGACTTGAAGCTCCTGTGAGAAAGAACAGGAGAAATGACACCCCAGCCACTCCCAAGGGCTGATTGCTGAGAGCGACAGACTAAGAAACACACAAGGAAGGCACAAGCAAGTAATTACCCCACCTCGGGAGGAGGATCATTGCCTTCACCTGCAGTTGGGTTCAAGGGGAGGCTTGGAGGTTCACACAGGTCAGTTCTCCTGAACGGCAGCCCCATCATGCCGGTTTGGGTGCGGTGGAGATCCCAGCCCTGAGCTGGCAGCAGGACCAGGACATCAGGATAGGCAAGGGCTGGAGCACAAAGAAAATCCACATTCCATGTGCATCTCGGGTCTCTTTGCTTCCTTCCTTCCTTCCTCTCTCTCTCATACTCATTTCTTTAAATGACAGGGAAGGGCAGGTTTCCACAGGTGGGGACCCAGGGGTTCTGTAGGCTCTCCCAGCTCTGCTCCTCATTGCCTCCCTGCACGCTGGCAGCTGCCAAGCCCTGTGGTGCAGGCCTTCGGGGCGCACCGAGAACTCCTCTGCACTGGAGTTGGAACAAGGGCAAGATTTCACTTCCCAGAGGACAACTGGAGCAGGCACAGAGGGAAAACATCTCAGCTTCTCTGCTGGTCTAGCACTGCCACAATTCCCACCCAGGGATGTACGAGGGGTCAAGTGCCTCCCAGCCTCACGCTGCTCTGGGAGCCTTGTTCCTCTGTGCAACCACAGCATCACCTTCTCATGCTGGGAAAAGGCTCTTGGAGAAGTCAGAAAGGCCAAGAGCTGCAGCTCTGCCACCCCAGACCTTTGCTGAGAGGATGGGGAGTTTCAAATGAGGCTGTTTGGTAGTGACTGGGGAATCACTCAAGAGTTCAAAACCCCTTTCCAATGTGGCCGGCAGCTGCATGCTGCTGGCATTTTGAAAAGTGAAAACTTCAGGGCGAAACATTGGTTTTGTGCAACATTCTCCAAATTTAACAAAACCAAAGCAAAACTCCAAATCTTCCTAAAATGTTGGTGTGCGCTCCCCGCCCCAAACACTGAGGACACTTCCCTGCAGCCACCTCATGTGTCCCTGAGAAGGGAAGGAGAAGGGCAGAGAAACAAGAGAGAGAAAAGAAAGCAAATAGAAACCGAAAATTGCTCAGCCTTGCGTTCCCAGTGCAGAATTTGGTCAAATGCTCCATTTGCCATAGTTTTGTGAAACAAAATTTCTCACACTTCTCCTCAGAATCCCAAGTAGCCCTGGAATAAATACAATTTCACAGCCGTCTGCTCCTAGAAACGCTCACAGCAGGAGCAACGTGTGGCGTCCTGGGGGGAAGTAGGGCTGCAGAAATCCAATTTACTTGGAGAGATGCTGATTGCAGTTTCATTGAATCATAGAAACACCAGGTTGGAAAAGACCCACTGGATCATCGAGTCCAACCATTCCTATCAAACACTAAACCATGTCCCTCAGCACCTCGTCCACCCGCACCTTAAACGCCTCCAGAGAAGGCGAGTCAACCCCTTCCCTGGGCAGCCTGTTCCATTACCTAGCAACCCTTTCTGTGAAGAATTTTTTCCTAGTGTCTAGCCTGAACCTCCCCTGGTGGAGCTTGAAGCCATTCCCTCT
>WAAB01009222.1:4013-64335 GCA_013389865.1 Piaya cayana | reverse complement strand
AAAGGACTCCTCCAACTGAAACCATCCTAAGACAGATGAAAACAGCATTTTTTTTGTTGTTAGTACTAAGGTACCAATAAACAATTTGGCTAACAACTAATAAGGTACACAGCTGTAGAATGAACTCTCTACTGAGCGAGGAAACATATGACTAGTCATCACACCTCATGCTGCTAGAGCTGTAGACCTCAAACAACAATTTCACATCTCGTTTTCAGTTGGTACAAGAAAATAAGTGTTTCCTCCTAGTAAATAAAGTTTAAATCAACTGGATGTTCCAGGGTTTATTGTATTTTAGTTCTATACACACACACATTCTCCAAGTGGAATTCCTGCAGTTTTAATCTAAACTGCTGGTGAGTTTTCCATTTTCCTTCTCACAAGCACATTTCTTTCCACAAATGGATAAGATTTTCCCATGAGATGCTTTTGAGCAGTACTTCACAAGACACTTTACAAATTCAAATACAGTGGATTAATGGTGCCATTAGCAAATCATGAAAAGCTGCAATACCTTGCCTTGAAGCCCACAGGGAAATTCAACTCTCCAGCCTCATTCACAAGGGGCTGAGGACTTCCCTTTGAGAGCAAGATTTGGCAAACAGAAAAACTAAAAAGGAGTAAGTCTGTTAAATTCCATTTTCTTTTCAATATCGCTCAATGTTTTCTTGCAGATTTTGAAGCTAAAAAGCAGCCACAGACCATTTCCATCCGTCTGTGACCTGCATACTCTCTGCCTTTGGGGGGATGCACTTTTCCCTGNGCTTCTCTCAAAAGAATCAATGAATGGAGAATAATAAGGTCTCATGCAAGACCTCAGTGAGGAAAAAAGTCCAGTCAATCTTACAGTTAATTCATAAGCGCTACCAAGCGCAGCAAATACCAAGAACCGTATTTTTAGAAGCATTCATTTTCCATCCTTCACCTGAAGTACCAGACACACCAAGGGGAAAGAAAACTAGGCAAGAAACTTTCTAACGAAACACCAGCTGAGCTTAACCTCATGTACCTCAAAAACACAAGCACCCCAGGAGACAGTAGATGAACTAACACACCACCCTGTAGGCACATTGTCACACTTCTAACAACGATGGCGTTAGGTAAAACAACAGTATATTTAGAGACCAGTAAGGTATAGGACCACAAGCTATTTTAATATTCTTTCTTTCTTTGAGACACATTCAGTATCACTCCTTCAATAAAGGCCAACTACAGTGCAGTCATTTCATATGATCGAACAAGGGAAAATTTTATCCAGTTTTATTTGGTCGCATTATGCAACAAACTGAAGTAGATGCTGCTTCAAATAGCTTCTTCAAAGTCTCTGATTAATACAATTGCAGGTAGTCATTCTTTTAATTAAAAGAAAAAAAAAATGGTTGTGGGACACAGTAATAGAAATAAAATCTGTGATCTGCAGAAAAAGGAAGTAGAGAATCACAAAAACACATTTTAGAGATATATAATCATATCCTGAATAAGAGACTACATCTGAAGAAACAGAGATCTTAAAAGCATCAATGCAACTGACATGGTCACCAACTGACTACTGGGCTGTTTGAGTACAATTACTACCTAAAAGTACAGCATTAGCACTATTAGAGTACACTACTAGCTAAGTCAATAATTGAGGAAGCAAAGTCAAATGTAGAAGTTAATCAATACAAATATTCTGTGGTACCTGGAGTTTGTGCAGGACTGCAGGTAAGGAGGTGGCGGCATAAACGGGCAGGGACATGACCATGGGATATTGTTCAAAGGCAGCAAAGCTAGATAGCATGCAGCCATCTCAGGATCATAGCTGGCAAAGGCTACAGAGGTACCTACAAGTTCAGGACAAACAATGATGTATAACAGGAATAGACAAAGTAGGGACCAGCTCCATTTTTATATTCTAGGCACACTAAAACCATATTCCAGTGCCCAGAAGACACTAATTTATCACTCTGGACAAGAAGATTTGCCTCATTCTCTAACTCAGGGCAGTGGAGCATGCACACAATAAAGCTGATTTTCTGCTACAAAACTTGCCTTTAGCTTCTCTTCTCGCTTCAAGAGCGGCTAGATCTAGGCAAGGCTCACTGCCTAAACACTGGCAGCCAGTATACCACTGAAGGGCACACAGTTAACAGCATGGGCTACTACTACTGCTGGAAGTTTTGGGGTAGTAGTACCCCCATGCAGGTTTCCTGAACCCTCACAGGCTGCTCTCGCATGCTTGCACCACCTCCTCAGCTGGGGCCAGTGCAATCTCTGCAATACTCTGGAAATAATTAACCACAGAATTGCAGAACAATTTGGGTTGGAAAGGACCTTAGAGATCACCCAGTTCCAACCCCTTTGCCGAGGCAGGGACACCTCCCACTGGATCAAGTTGCTCAGAGCCTCACCAAACCTGAGCTAGAACACCTCCAAGGATGGGGCACCCTGAGCAACCTGTTCCAGTGCCTCATCATTCTCTCAGAGGAAAACATTTCTTCTGATATCTAATGTAAATCTCCTCTCTTTCAGCTTAAATCCATTATCCCTTGTCCTATCTCTGTACTCCCTGACAAAGAGCCCCTCCCCAGCTTCCCTGGAGCTCCTTTCAGTGGAAGGCTGCTCTAATGTCTCACCAGAGCCTTCTTTTCTCCAGGCTGAACAACCTCAACTCTCTCAGCCTGTCTTCAGGTGGGAGGTGCTCCAGCCTTCAGATCATGCCCTCCTTTAGACTTGCTGTAACAGATTCATGTCCTTCCTGCGCCAAGGACTCCAGAACTGAAAGCAGGACTCCAGGTGAGGTCTCAGAAGAGAAGAGGGCAGAAACCTTTCCCTCAACCTGCTGCTCTCTGGGAAGCAAGAAGAGTTATTCTTATCCTGTTTCATTTTCTGCTTGTGTTGTCACAACCTCGCACAGAACAATGCTGGCACAACAGAGGGGAAAGAGTAGGTGGCTCATCATAAGTGCCAGTCTGATTCTGGAGTGACACCAAGGAAAGGATGAGGCATTGCTCCCTGGGCCCGCAACCACGTGTTGACTATCTAGGTCTGTTTTTGTGGTTAAGGCATGGCTACAGGCACAAAGACCAAGTCTCTATACTTAGCATTCTCAAGAGGACGCGTGATTAGATAGGGGAAGCTTCCCCATGGCATTTCAAGGTCTTCAGTTCTCTGGTTTCATTGGAAGGGACTTGGCAAATCCACTAAGACACCTTAACTAGTTTAATGAAATGTGTGTGGGCATGCGGCAGTGAACACAAAGGAAAAACATAGTATGAATTGCACTTCATAATGAAAGCTGTGAACTGCAGAGACAGACTGCCAGGTCGCAATTCCAGGTACAGAGCAGTTAGCACTGGCTGAGAGAATACACACACACTAAAGTAAGGACATAGCTCAAGAAGTGGTCCTAAAGATGCTATTTGTTTTACTTTCTTTACAACATTCCATGGCTCTTCTCATTTCCCTACTGAAGGAAAGCACTTAGCAGGGTAAAACTAATTTTTCTGTAAAGATATTTTTATGTCCTGTGGAAGGAAATGGAAAAAAAGGAGATGCAGAGACATGCAGAGACCACTGTCTGAAATACTCTCATTAATCATAGAACAGTTTGGGTTGGAAGGGATCTTAAAAATCATCTAATTCCACCTCTGCCCAGCTATAGGCTTTAATCATATGGATAACAGTTACAAAAGTTGTGGGGTTTTTTTTGGGGGGGGAATTGTGCCTTCCAATTACAGAAGATGTGTCTTCAACCAGTTTTATTCCACAGCTCCCTAGGATCCCATGAGAGAATAAGTCAGTCTCATTCTCCATTCTGCTTTTAAAATGCAAAGGTTGGAGTTTTTTTTTTCCTCTCTCTCCACAGAAGAAGCACTAATGGAAAGCCCTCCTTGGTGAATTATTACTTGGCTACCCTGCCCCGGACAACTGCAAACACAGGAAAATTAGAATAGACCAGCTGACACAACAACCTGTAAAAAAAAACTTATTCATGTGGCTGAGAAGGCTAAGCTGGAAAAGAATTGTAAAACTATAATGAATCTTAATAATCACACAAGCCCCAGTGTGGAGACACAAACTGAAACTAAAATCTTGATTCTTTTGCCAAAATAGAACAAACAGAACCATATAGGAACTTTATCTCAGTGTGACTGCATCCCACAACAGAACAGCACACATTAGAACGTGAAAGCTTTCCAGTCTTTTTTAATTAATCCAAAAAATAAAGTGCCTTCCACTCATAAAAAAGGGCCATATCTTAAGAATTTAGAGTACATGCATAAACCACAAGCACATAATTTCATAATCTAATGTAAAACAGTATAATAACAATTACTCAAAGTATACCAGGTGGTGTTTTAGTGGCCTGAGTGAGTATGTAATAATACCAATATGTAAATTAAAGAGCTAAACATTGTTATTTCTTAGAGGCATTATCACCCAATCACTCCAGAAAGAAAATCATGTTCAAAACTGAGTAAACAGTAGATTTATAAGAAACAAAAAAGTGATGATGAACAAAAGGTTGTGAAACTTGCAAGAGGAAACAAAAATGCAGCATTTGGTTTATACCCAGCCTGATGGAATGATGTCTCATATTGTTACATGCTCAGGAGAACATTTCCTTTGTCAGAGACCTGGCAAACTTATGATGGTAGAGAGTATATATCATTTTAAGGAAAATAATTTTAGAATGAGACCGAAGATACCTATGCCTACACCAAACCAGCAAGCAAGGAATGCTTCATTAGAAAAGGCAGCATCTATAAATAATTCATTCCACATTTCTTCTGTACAAATTGCTATCCCCATGAAATAAACATGTTTTTCTGATTACTTCCAACTGCTCCACACGTGCACCTTACTTGCCTAGGCTAGCATTCCACTGCCCATTGCTAATGCAAATTGCTACAAAATTTATCTTTCATAGGAAGCTACTGTTTTGATTAATTTTTAGCAATTGTGGTGCTCCCATGTTAACTTTAAGATGTCACATGCCATGCAGATATACAAAAACCGCTTTATAGGAATTAACTGCCTTTAGACAACACAGGTGATTACTTCTGAACGGCATCACTTACAAAATCTCATAGAATCATAGAATAACCAGGTTGGAAGAGACCCACTGGATCATCCAGCCCAACCGTTCCTATCAAACACTAAACCATGCCCCTCAGCACCTCATCCACCCACACCTTAAACCCCTCCAGGGAAGGTGAATCAACCACCTCCCTGGGCAGCCTCTGCCAGTGCCCAATGACTCTTTCCATGAAAATTTTTTCCTAATGTCCAGCCTAAATCTCCCCTGGTGGATCTTGAGGCCACTCCCTCTCATCCTGTCCCTCATCGCTTAGGAGAGGAGCCCAGCTCCCTCCTCTCCACAACCCCTCCTTTCAGGTAATTACAGAGAGCAATGAGGTCTCCTCTCAGCCTCCTCTTCTCCATGCTAAACACCCCCAGCTCTCTCAGCCGTTCCTCATCAGGCCTGTTCTTCAGCCCCTTCACCAGCTTTGTTGCTCTTCAGTTCCTGCCTCAGTGTTGTTTTCAGTAGTAAAGATAAAAAAGAACATCCAGCATGGCATTTTATCCAATTTCAAATACATAAACCAAGAATTATTAGGCTTTCCTGGTGCTTCTGCTAAAGTGATAAAGGATAAAATAACTGTCACTACTTTAAAGACAAACTTCGCTTATATAAATTTTGCACTGATAACAATTTCAGTTGGTTGAGTGATTTTGAAAAAATAAAGAAAAATACTATACCTGTACTGCTCCTGAAAAGCATATGAATGCACTAGCATATCTTAATCAATAAAACTTGTGACACTGTTACAAAATTGTATTTGCAATAGCGTGAAGGCTATATAAGTTTTTGCATAAGCATTGTGTATTCTTGAAGGAAAGGGAAGGCAGAGTACAAAGAATATTCAGTTTAACGTTTAACATTTTCAGAGATAAGAGACAGCAATTAGTACCTCATCCAGCAAAGATTTATTCTGTCCTCAAACTCAGGAATGCAACACACACTATAATCACGCATCATCCTTGTTCCAATTCAGGAGAAACCATTGAAACCACTGGAAAACTGGTGGTCTTTCTTACCTCAGCAGTGCACGGGTTATTTACAAGAACCACGACATAAAAAGCAGTAGATAGTTTTTTCCTCCAATAAGAACTGCAAACTCATCCTGCATGAGCATTTGATGCAAACAGTGAGACAACAGCTCCCTCGGGTTTAAGAGATAAGGCCCATGGCAGAATTTTGCTTTACTTCTTGGGAATATGTCCAATAAACAGAACTGCCTATACCCACCTTGATTACAAATCCCCACAATGATCAATTCTTCCTAGCTCCTGCAGAGACACCTCGGGGAGATCTCAACTCTACCTCTTCTTTGTTATGTATGTGCACACTTTTAACCTTCTATGCTATGAAGTGGAATACAGATGGGAGCAACTGATAGGCAGAAGCAAGTATCAGGAAACAGTCGTGAATAACAACCACAAAATAAATTATTAGTTTAATACCTAAAAGTCAAACTAAAAATCTAAACTACATTTACAACAGTAATGTATGCTGAGAAAGTTGGGATTGTTCAGTCTGGAGAAGAGAAGGCTCCGAGGAGACCTTATATTGACCTTTCAATACCTGAAGGGTCTACAAGAACGTCAGGGAGGGACTTATTACAACGGCTTGTAGTAATAGGACAAAAAAACAAGGGATATAAACTGGAGAGGGGCAGATTTAGGCTAGATGCAAGGAGGAAATTCTTTACCACGAGAGTGATGAGGCACTGGAACAGATTGCCCAGGGAAGCTGCGGCTGCCCCATCCCCAGAGATGTTCAAGGCCAGGTTGGATGGGGCCTTGGGCAGCCTGGTCCAGTGGGAGGTGTCCCTGCCCACGGCAGGGGGTGGAACTGGGTGTTCTTTAACGTCCCTTCCAACCCAAATCATTCTGTGATTCCATAAGGTGCACAGATACTGTTGAAATGAAGCACAGCAGAGGAACCGAAAAAGCGGTATAAGATCTGCCTTTCCAGATTAACTGCACAGATGTTGTAATAGGCCAGTCTAAAATCCAGAAAAAAAAAACCCAAAATAAAACCCAGGATCTTTTAAGAGGGTCTGAAGTACAGCCTAAATCAATCCCAGGTGTTTAGCTACTGTCACAAAACAAGGTATGATTTCTTTTTTGGCTGCCATCTCACTCAAAATAAGTAAGAGCACATCTGTCCTTGATCTCAAGGGGTTTGATATTTAATGTCAAAGTTACAGGAATTTCCCACCTCCTATGATGTTCGATGCCATACTGTGACACGCCAAGTCATCTGGTATTTATGACATGTCAAAACCAAAGCTAAAAAAATAAATAAGAGACATTCACTGAAGCTTATGCACAAGCCTACAAAGATACTCAACTGTGAGATTACTCTACCATTAATATACGATCCCATACCTGTGATAACACCCACAACAATTGTGTATCCCTGGCCAGGGGGGAAGCTTAAACATCTGGATGACACATGCTTCGGTGCTTAAAGAACTGCAGAATGAAAACCTTTCCCCCGTGACAGCTTTATCACGTAGCTATTTAAATGTAAAACTAGGTATAAGACAGTTCCTAGTTTTGTGCCACTTTCGTAGTTTTAGTTTTTACACCTCTAATGAATTCAGACAGGAAACTCCAGTTTTAAACCAACTCAGGTATGCATACACTGGAGATTGTCCTAGTTTAGCTACATGGACCTTCAAATCAAGGACATTGATCAAAAGCAAGTCCTCTTGCAGGACCAGACTGCCCCCTCCTTCTGCTTAGGAGAGAGCTAATATATTATCTTTAGCATACACTTAAAGATCACCGTAAGCGAGAATGAAAAATAGTTTTGTACTTCTTGGAATTTAATTTTCCAAAACATTTCTAAGCCAACAGGCTAAAAAACACATTACAAAATTCCATGTAATGCTGCCCATGAAATTTTACACGGTAATTGAGCACCACTGGACTATGATCCAGCAAATCCTAGCCCTGCACATTGCAAGGTTCATTAATGCAGCTCCATTCACTTTGGAGCAACTTGGGTGTAAACAATACAGAGCAACAAAAAAGAAAAAGCAAGAAAAAAATCTTTTTGTCAGAAACAGAATCATTTTATGAAAGATATTTAAAATAAAAATATGCAATGCAGAAGGAGCATCAGAAAGAATAAACTATGAAGTTTTGCTACTTTTATTGTGGGAAGCGGGGGAATTAACCATCACTAACAAGGATGGAGTCATCCAACAAGAAACCTGGTTACTGCCTCAGAAATCCCAATTCTTACCTGTAACTCCTTGTGGCATCTGCCTGTTAGTGTCCAATTCATTTTTGCACACCTCATAAGAGGTATCTTCACGTATTTACGCTTTCTATCCTTAAAGGACATGGCCACATGTTCCCAGTCACAGCATAAGTACCTCAGCCCACAAAACTCTTCATCATGAGATTAAGAAAAGCTGAGAAGAGAGCTTGCATTACAGCAAATCTGCAGCAAATTTAGACATTGCTGGGAAATTACCCCTCAGATGGGCATCCTCCCATGAGGAAGGGACGTCATCTTTGTTCTTTTTCCTAGGATGTCTCTATCTCTTACGTGTCAGAAGAAAGAGCACAGCATGAGACCAATAGAATCCAGTGTAATTCTCAGCACAGGAAAATGTACGGGTGCCATGCATAAAAATTGCTGCAGCCAATTTAACAGCTGAGGGAGGATGTGAACAATCTCAGACCTGATACAAGCAGGATACAGGGGTCACCTCCACCTGCACATCCCTAGCAGTGAGTGGAATTAGTGAGACACAAAGCCTCCTCTGCAAAACAAAGCACAGATGGAACAAGGAATACATGGCAGATGATGTAGAAACTTGGAAGCAAATATCTACAATCTTTGTCGCGCACATAGGGATTAAAAAAGCCAAACAAACAAAACCCACCTCAGCAAACCAAAACACCAACAAGTTAATAACTAAGTATGCAAAGCTACAACTGTCCAAACACCAGGACTGGATCCTTTTAGACCCTCTGCCTCTGCCCTCCAAGCAGCTACCTGCCAGAGTGGAAAATGTAATAGAATGAGATTAGATTTGCTATTTCAGTCTCAAAAGTGCAGATGGAGCATACGCCTGCTGATAGCACTGTTATCTGTGTTACTGCAACATCTGAAGACCCCAATCAGACACAAGGCATTGAACACCCCGAGAACACTCTCAGAGAAAATTCCTGCTAAAAATAGCTTACCAGGTGAACTAAGGGGAAAACGCAACCTGTGGATTTAATTAAACCAGCAGAGATAACTGCAAAGAGGAAAATGCCAAACAATCATAGGTGAAGACACAGGTATGGTCAACTGACAGCATTCTGCAGAAAACTGTTACAAGCATGAGCTGAAGGGGTTGGTTTGGTTGAAATGCTTAAGTTGCATGCTAAAAAGCATTTCTTTCAAACTTCAGATTAGATTAAAAAATATTCAAGAAGCTGTGGATTTTAGTTGGCCACATGCTTACTTTGAGAGAAGAACTCTTAATCAGCTATGGTACAAAGAGCATCGCCTCACATTATACACACAGACATTAGACCACAGAATTTCAGTGAAGGGTTTAACTCACTTATCTCTGCTGGTAGAGGGTCCAGCCTATAGGCACATGAATTCTCTTCTGTTCACAGTAAAAATACACAGCACACAAGACAGAAGGAAACCTCTTTTTAGATTTCACACTTTCAGTCCTCACTGTATGGATCCATCCTACATGGACTTACTTCATTAAACTCTACCACATCAAACCTACACAGGTAAAACTACTGTGATGACAACATAATCCACCTCCATCATCATCTTCAAAACCTCCATTTAAAAAGAAGAGTTTGTCAGTAGGCAAAGGCATAATTCCCTGCAAAATGCAGCATGAGTGAACTAAGTTACCTGTTTTTTCTGCTTTTGTCCAGTCCTCTGTGGAGGGTATCAGCATTTTACAGAGCACCATTATCGCTCATGTTGCATTTATCCTAAGATGACAGGTACACTGAAGTATCATTTTTCAATTATGCAGAAACTAGCATTTCTTTGAAGCAGTTTATTGAATAACATCTGTCATCATTTTAAAGGGTCAGTGGCTGACACTGCAGAAGTTTGGGAGTTCAGCACCTTTAAGGATGAGGGTGACTACATAAATCGTAATCACTCTGTTAATCTAGTAATCAGCAAAGTGGAACGTAGCTGCCATAGTAACGAGCATAAGACCAACTGTTTGCTTCCAGGAAAAAGCCTACACTTCACATAGTTATTCCAACACAGTTTTTAAAGATACAATGGAAAAAAAAACCCCCACATCCTGCATCTTTGAGCTTGCCTCTTTCTCTGCATTTCCTCAAATGGAAGAGGGAATTCCTCAGAAGAGAGTTCCACTGGTTTTAATGAGAATGTCCCATCATATTGTTTCTAGAGCCATGATGAGTGACAGCCCCAGTCTTACCTGGAGAGAGTGCACAACAAATACCCAGAGACAGCACATGCTCTAGGGAGGATCACCTTCCCAAGCACTTTTACAAGGGCTACACAGAGAGATTAACCTGTGCAGTAATCGTAGTAAACCATGGTCTCAATATTTAAAGGTTATATACTTCTAACATGCTCTTAACCACTATAACTAACTCCTGTTAATTGATAATAGCCACCTCTGTTCCTTGCACTTTGCTGACATCTCTACCACCTCTCATTTATATTAACTCTCACATATGCAGAACTCCAACTTACAACAAGTCTCTATCTTGTGAGAGAGAGAGGAATGACTGAGAAGGGGGAAAATTAAAAAACCTAGGAGAGGAGGCAGAGCAAGTCCCAAGGCAGCACCACAGAGGCACTCGGGGCTGGAGAGACAAAGACAGACTCGTTCTGGCTTCCCATCCACTGTCACCACCACCTAAGTAAAATCTATACTTATCACAGCTGGGGGTTGGGGATTTTTTTTCTTTTCATACTTCCATGCAGGCTGCTGACTGAATAAACAAGAGTCAGGACAAACCTGAGAGAAGGGAGAAGAGTGTAGCTAACAGCCTTGTATTTTGAGGAAGAAATTAGCCTGGTATCACATCAAAATATATGGGTTACTCTGAATTTCCTTGTTATAGTAAAAGCTTAAGTACCACCTGATAAGTATTACATTAAAAACTTATACACCATTAAATGTCTTGATCTAGACATGCAAATGACTGCTATGGGATGTCTGGTCCAGCCTGCCTTATGGCAAAACTAATCTTCACAGATCTGTTTCACTTTCTATCCTTGCACCTGCCTGTATTAACAGGATTAAGAATTAAGCTGGCAGAGGGCTCTTTGTCAAGAAGCACCAGTTTATCTATTGATTTAATCATCAGAATTACAACCAAACAGATCTCCAGGCCTGTGCAAAGGGAAGGTGCTTGAATTATAACACAATAAACTTTAAAAGGAAGGCCCTGTAGAAGTCCTGCTGCTGGCAGGCTCTGTCACCAGACTATGCAGAGGAAACATTGGGAGGGGGAAAGAGATACTAGAGCTTTCTTGTAAAAGAACTTTCTTGTTTGACTGTTCAGGCAAGAGGGAAGATCTTGCATGTGATCTTTCCACACAGTCAAAAAAAAGTTAAAAGGTCTGGATCGCTTGCAGATCCAAACTAAGCCATTCAGAGAGTGGTTAAAAAGGAGTGCACATGCTTATCTTTGCAAATCCATTCACAGAGCTCCTATCTCCTCATCTAAGTTATAACTTAACTTTCAATTGCATCAGTGCTGCCTCTTTACAGGAGTTTGTTACCCGAATCTGCTAGTTCAGGGCAGTTTCTTCACCTGAGGCAGACTTTGCCTTGTTTATTAACAAACTACCACAACACATGCTCACAAAAAAAGCCTCAAAAAACATACCAGTACCACAGACCTGGTAGCAGGGAAAGAATAAAAGGGGAAAATATGCAGCAAAACAAGAAGTTGGTTTTAAAGTTGAAAGCCAAAAAAGTGTGATAAGAATTGGATTCAAGGAGAAACAAATATTTATTATCTGGGGACTGTTTTGAAGCTTTGCAATGTGTGCATTTTGCTGATATGCTGAAGGCAAGAGGCCATCCCAAAGTTTGGGATAATCAACCCCTTGTTAGAAGATGAGGTTAAAATAACAAAGCATTCACAGATCAGTTTGAGTTACTAGAAGGAGCAGAGTGCAAACGTATTCAAGGTATACACAGAAAGGAAAATGAATCTGAAACAAACCATTTTCAAGCCAGGCACAGGAGAGCGACTCCCTGCAAGTGACAACTCCAAGGAAACAAATGCTGTTTGTTCTCAGCTGGATGCACTTCCGCCTCCTCCCCTTTCATTCAATACTTTGTGCTAGTGATGCTCCCTCCATCTCCATGACACGCTGGTAGCAAATACTTTTATCTCAGTGAGAAAAGGACACTGGATAAAGCATACAATCACACGGTAACTTTACACTTCTATTTGCTGGCACGAAGGGTTAAAAAAACCCTCTTCCAAATAAGCTGCTTAATTAGCAAGTGTAATTAAATATTATTTGAGCGGAGCATGTGAATCTTGGATAAATTCAGCAGAGGAGTGTGTGCTTAAGGAGCAACTGGGATAGATGCTTACATCCACAACCCTTACTTTAAAAGCAGAAAATGCTGCATGGTCAGAAAATGAAAATAACTCGCCCCACTTTGTCCTTTGTACTGGAAGTCTGTTGCCCCAATGCCATTGCTCCTGAAGGAATCCAGCTCAAAGTCAGCGGAGACAAACCAGAGCCCCTCACCCCCCTCCTATTATTCGGCACACAGTTCCCTTCCCGCTAGCCGAGAGCTCGCAGTTCTGACAATGCAGGGAAAGAGGAAAAGAATGGCAGAGGGAAGCAGAGCACGGCTGTACATTGCAGAATCTCTCCGTATTCACTTGCCAAACACCACCAGTATTCAAAAAGACAACAAAGATGCAATAGGACCATACTGAATCCATGCCTCTGCGCAGCGAGGGGCTCTCTAACAATGCGTTCAAGCAACAGATAGAGATTTACCTTCAAAATGCAGGCCATGTTCCTTCTCTATCCTTCCTACCACAGAGCAGCAGGATTCTACTTTGTGAGCAGCAGTTCCAGTGTCAGGCAAAAGGCTTGTAGAGCTGCACAACTGCTAGAGCCTACATTCCTGTAGATCCAGGGAAGGGTACCACGCATCCAGGATCCGTTAGTCATATTGGTCTTTTTATGCCCCGTTTGTTCCACCCATCGGCTCCGAGCACTGGCTGGGATCCAGTCCGGTACCTCCCCTCCATCACATGACCGCGTTTGATTCATGGCTCCAGCGTGTATTTCTGTAAGCTCCGGGACGCTCTCACGCAATGCTATACGTACAACTGGCAATCTGCACCTCCCAGATGTTTTGCAACGGTTGGAAATCAAGCTGCATGTTTATAATTAATCCCTGTGCAACTCCCCGAGTGCTCTCAGGAGAGAGTTGCTGACAGTTGGTCAGAAAACTCCAAACTCTCTATTATTTGGGCTCTAAAAATCCTTACGTTGCTTGTTAGCGTGAAGCACTGTTTTATGTTCAGCCCTTTTTATTGTATGGGAGGCTTCCCTTTGTCTGAAGGCTGCAACTGCCTCCCTGTGAGAGGCAATCATTGTCAGCACCAACAGAAATACCCCATCAGAGCTGCTTACGTTGTGCTGCGTGTGCCTTTTTGTGTAAAGGGCTGACATACATCATAGGGAGTGGAAAACGTGGGCTGGTTTGGGGTTTGTTTTATTTAATATGTGCAAGTCTGGTAAAGGCTCTCAACTTACTTTGGGCTTTCCTACACTGCGGTCAGATTAACTACAGATTAATACACTCAGTTGTTGAAGAAATCTTTCACTTTACATCATCCCCTTAAATTGAAATTATTCACTTGCAGATTACACTCTCTATATTATAAAGGTGTCACTTCATATTTGTTGCTTCCTCTGCAGCCTCTCTCTCTTCCACTTAGATTTTTGCAGTATTTCTCATTATTACATCTTGGAACTCTTTGCATTTTCTGTACTTGGCACCTTCCCTGTCATTCCTTGTGTGCTACATTGCTTCGCTCCTGCTGCTTTAATACACACCAATGGTCTGTCTCTCCCTTAATAAATTCCCCCCAGTGGATTTCTTCATCCTCTTTCCAGCGACTCAGGGTACCTGTTTACATGCAGCTAACACATTCCAGTTAATATTATGAAACTGCTTACCACAGAGCTCCTTGATACACAGAATCCAGAAAGGGTTACTACTGTGACACACATTAAATATCTAGTGCTGTTCCCTGCCTGGCAAGCCTCTCCTATCCAGGTGCAATCCTTCAAGACAGTAAATACATTGAAACTAAAGGAATTTGCTGTCCCTATTTCCATGCAGGGTAAATTATCCCCAAGAGCAGAAGAGAAAAGGGACCAGGGAGGCTTTCTCCAGCTCATATTCCTCACCTGCCTTCATGCGCACTTCCAAAAAAGATGCCAATTGGTGTCTGGCCTTCACACCACCCCTCCAGAGCACTGGAGTTTTACACAGGTCCCACAAACTCCTCAGCCCCTCTCACCACTGGAAATCCAGCTCTTTGTTCAACTACGGCTGAAAGCCACAGCTCTTCAGCTGAAAATTGTAATGCTGTTGGCAAAACAAAATGTATTGAGGTTTTTAACTATGAGTTATCCAACATAAGGAAATATCTAAACGAATCAGGGGAAGAAGCTTGTGAAGGAGGGACCTGTGGTCTTTTCCTAGTTAAAAGCTAACACCAGTCACCCTTACATCATTCTGGATTGCAGTTTATG
Organism: Piaya cayana; assembly: GCA_013389865.1. NCBI lineage: Eukaryota > Metazoa > Chordata > Aves > Cuculiformes > Coccyzidae > Piaya > Piaya cayana. The sequence continues at coordinate 49,502 of WAAB01009222.1, read as the reverse complement.
CCTCTCATAAGGCGTTCTCTAACAAAACTCTGGTTTTTTAATGAATAATGCATACAAATCATGCAAATTTTTCCAATTAAAAAAAATCGTGCTTTTTTTTCCCCTCCAGCAGTCAATAATCATTTTTTTTTCCTGGGACTGAAATTTTTCCTTCCATCTGTGTGGTGGGCACGGGGAAAGTTTCTGAGACAAAAAAACTATTCCATCCCTTCCCCACCCCCTCTTTCCAACACTGTAAAGAACAAAAGGAATAAGACTTTGAGAGAAACTGTCCTGAAAAGGTCAGCCATTTCAGATATGTCAAAAGCATTGAGGGATTTCCAGTCGATTATATTCCTTAAGGAAAGTTGAAGATGTGTTTAGGCGCCTTGTTTTAAACATTTCTCTGACATGCTTGGATTCTAAACATCATATCAGACAAAATATGATGACTTTAACTTTTAGACTTTGTAAATGTACATTTATCTTAAAGATACTTCATTATTGCTTCACTTCAGCTGTCCTTCCTTCCCTCCCTCCCTCTGACTCGCCACAATCCAACCACCTCGTATGCCCTGCCTGCTGGGATGCTTGGACGACCTGAGGCATAACAAAAGTGATTACTTGAATTGTCCAACAAGCAGCTACACTCCCCCTAAATCTTCTTAGTTTTGTGAAACATGGTCAAACAGATTTTCTGGAATGCTGAAAGGGCTCCAAACACTCACAAGTTGCTCACAGCGTGCAGAGGGTCCCACAGCTCCTGTTGACCACTCCCAGCCAGAGATGCCTGCAGCACCAGCAGCTGTTGTTTCAGCTGCTGCTTGTAAGCAAAGCAAGTGAAACTGTCTGTTCTCTACAAATACAGGCAAAGCTTGAATTTTTCTTCCAGGACCTAATGTAGAGAGAAGAAAACTCGATACCTTTCAGACAAATACACACTTTTTTTTAAGGAGGGATATGAGATTCCACTTTATTTGCTCCCAGGGACAGGAACTGAAGGTGTGACTGTATCTGAGAAAGCTGAGCCTTAGGCTGAGTTAATCTCACCTCAGAGAAACAAGAAGAAATGCATCCACAGAAGGATAAAGGCAAAGAAACGTTGTAAGCACATCTTTTGCATGAATCTCATGAAGCGTTTTACTTGAGCTGAAGATGCTCTTGAATTCAGCCTTAGGTCAAACATGGCTCACTCATTTCAGTCACGCCTGCACCTTTCTGTCCAAAATCAACACTGCTTTTTATTGCCTGGTAGGGATGTCAAATGCAGTATGAAACTGCCTTTCAAGCCTGAATCATTGTGACAGACACTACTGATAGTTCTGAGGACAAAGGCTTTGCATATTTGCCATCCAGTTCAAACCCTCCCATTACATCCCTATGGAGATGCAACCTTGGGGGAAAATGTGGTTTTTGGCCAGCAACCCTTTCCAATTCTAAGCTTTAGAAATGTAATCCTGTCATAATAAATCAATTATTTGTGGAGAAGGCTGGGTAAACCTTAATTTGCAAAGATTAATACAGTTACACAATAACAGCATTCAAGTAAGAATTTCTCTGTGCTGCCAATACGGCCAATTTTGCCGAGCTAGGCTGCACCAAGCTGCTCGACTGGTTTGTTGGGTGAACAATCACATAGCCGATGAAGCTGTACTTTCACTGATGATCAAGGACTTCAAAGCCAAAATTTCGCAGATAGGTAACAGATTTAAATATTTGGTCAATTTGTTAGTCCCACAGTCCGTATTCTAAAAGTGCTTGCTTAGAGAAAGGCTGAAAACTAGTGTGTCCTCACTAACTGTTCAAATCTGACACTGACTCATCTAGTGAAAATGTGCCAAGAAGGAAGAAACTACAGAATTTTATCAGACAGGGATGACACAAGGTGTCATTTCTCACCTTTCAGGTGCTACCTGAGTCAGTGGTGGAGTAACAGATCTGCTCTACTTTTATCCAGGCAACACGCCTTCCCAGTCTTCTGTATCAATTTTTCCTTACTTCATGTAGCTCACTGTTAGAGCAAGCAATATAAGCCACTCAGCAGCCCAAAGCCATGACAGAGGTAGAAGATGAGATGATAGAAAGACAGCAGGCTATGATTCGAACAGGAAATCTTATCCAGTTACCTAAACGTTACATATAATTTTAACAGAAACTTTTACAAACCTGGTGTTTCAGGTAAGAAAAAAGGCTAAATCAAGCCAGTGTACTTCATTTCAGATGTGAACTCCCGCTATCCTGCCTGCAATCCAGAACCTGAGAACACGTTGGGTTTGATACATCCTGAACTCTACCTTTTCTTTTCAGGAAGTTCTTACAAATTGACATAAACACGCTGTACAAACATTAGTGAGAGTCCAGTCCAAAGCAGATAAGCCCTACCCAGCACAATACCTCTGTTCCTTACCCAGTCGTAGAACAATCATGCTACATCTAAAAAATAAAAATAAGCACTAGCTGTGGCACAGTTCTGCATGTTTTACTGGCAGGAGACAGGGATTGCTCGGCACCATTAACACTGTTAGAAATTCACCTCATCACCTCACTATTATTCAGTGTCATGGTAACAATTTAGCACAGCCACACAGCACTTGGAGACCTTGCATGTTCTTGGGCTCCCCCCCACCAGCCCCTTTCTAATACACACATACAAACAGACTCAAATCCCTGCCTCCCAACTTTCTTTTAAATGAACATTCTTTAAAAAAAAAAGTGTGGGTGAGACCAAGAGTTCTGGGGGGAAAAAAAAATCCCTTTTTCCTCTAACATAAGACAAATCCTTCACTTAGGTAAACACAACACTGTTTAATACCTATAAGGAATATATTCTATCCTATACTTGCAGCACATGGCTTTCATACAAAACAAACAATGTTGCCTATAAATATGTTCTGTTTAAAAGAAAATAAAAAGCCTGCAATATTTTAAATGCCTGAATTTTCAGGAGATTAAAACACAAGGGCCTGTTGATGTTCCTGGAAGCAGAACAAAGCAAGCCCTACACATCGGAAATCTCTTCAGAACGCTGTCATTTTATTTTTGATCCAAACTCGTCTGAGAGCTTCAAGTCGCTGTTTTCAAATTTGCTTTTTAAACAGGAACCATTTTGCACTGAACTACAGATTCTGTTTTATATTAATAAAAAAGAAGAATTTGTTCCATTTTATATTAATGCAAAAGCGCACATCGCATCTGTGACTTGTAAGTTTTTTAACAGAACAGAATTTAAATGGCATTTAAAACACAGCAAAACAAGGTTTGCTCAGAGAACACTGCCCATCTTCCCAGGCAGCCCTCTTTCCCTTCTAATTAAAAGAAACTAAGTAACTCTGAAGGGTGCTGTGTCTGCTTATGCCACCAGCTGTTTTGTCTGTGTAAAAATAGTAAGATAAACAAACATATAACTTACTGCAGTCTGCAGGAGAAGAAAACCCATCAATAATATTCTGAAGGGCATTCAAAAACTAAATGATGTGTTTGAAAATGTCATTTAAAGGTAAGGTTGCTGACCAGAGGACATGGTTGGTTGATGGGCGTCTCTTGCAAGTTCTTCAGCCAAGTGCAGGCTTGGGTTTTCCACTATTAACTTTTTACATCCTTTGTTCCCATTATCAATGCCTCACACTCTCGTGATTTTTATAGCATATAATTCTAACATCACAAAAACATTAACATTATTTCACACTCGGATACACCCATATCAATTTGCCCTCTAACGAGATTTTTATCTTGGAGAATACAGCTGTTCACATAAAAGCAGCTTAGGAAAAGGGACCAGTGATTATTTCAATCACAGTATTGAAGACCCTAAGTTGGAATGGAAAATTTAAATCCAGCAATTCAACTTAGCAGAGTACTTTCTCCTGAACTGCAGAAGCAGATGCTGTCCCCTGCTGTGCTTCCTCCAAAGATCCAGTCAGCTACTGGTTTTATGGGCTAAGCTCTTATTATCCAAACTGTCCATCTTCTGGAAAAAAAAAAAAGTGTCCCTATCCATCTCCATATCTTTATCTAATGTTCCCTTGCACTTGAAAGGAAAAACTTAAAAGAACTGCAGTAAAGACAGATTTATTTAATGCGGGGTAGAATAATTCTGTTTGGGGGGAGGTGCAGGGTTGATTTGGGTTTGTTTTTATTTTTTTTAGAGGGTTGGGTTTGTTTTTTTTAAAACACTCATGGTGCCTATCTTGAGATGCTCAGCCCCAGGACTGTTAGATCTGAGCCACTTTGCTCAACATCATCCTGCTACACACCATTGTAAAGCACCAAACCCCAAAACCTGACCTTTGTCCTGAACAAAGAATTGTCCTAAAGGGAAAATAAGTAAGTAAATCAATCCATCTGTATTCTAGGATTGAGGTGGGAACTTGAGAAACCTATTTTTGCCAGGGAGGGGTGAAGTTGTCAAGCATATAAACACACCTCTACTTCACAGGCTGGAAAACAGGGAAATAGGGGAAAGGGAGACCCTGTCACTCCCTGTACCTATCCAGCATCCCAACACATTATCTTTTTAAGCCCTGTGTAGACCCCACTATGGTCAGCATCCTCTGAAGGTTCTTGGAGGCCTTCCTCTGCTCTGACTTGGCAGCAATGGGGCTCTGAGAAGATACAGCAGCAGCTACTGCTCGACAAGATCTGCTCTGCCATTGATAGAAAGCCAGGGGAATGTGCCATTGCCACCAGGGTCAACAGATTCTGTGCCCCACAGCTCGTTATGAGGCAGAGGGAACAGCAGAACAGCCACAATAGCATTCAGGACAGAGAACACACATGGCTGGGGTCCAGAAAAATCAGATCCTGAAGGCAGAATTGAACTACAGTCCAGAATGTTCTTTTTCTAATTAAAACCAGCACAACAGCCAGACAAAAAGCAGTCAAAGGACTTCTTCTGAGCTCACCCTAAGGTTTTAGAGTTCTTTGTAGTCACAGGCTTTCAAAAGAAAGCCAGACAAATGTAATCAGAAATGGTCCCAGGCCTGCAACAATTTATCACCTGCACCAGCTCTGCTGAAACTGGCAGCATGCACAGGGTATAAAAGAGCACCTATTGTGACTTATGGTCTGGTTTCATTGAGCATTATGAATTAGCATTAATTCAGCATGCTATGAATGGATCTGTAACATGATGACAGTAATTTTAGGAACAAAAAGGTGTTTCACAGGCTTTTTCTAGCTTGGATATATTTTACTCAGTTATAACCCTGACGCTTAGACTGCAGGAAAAATATGATTTATATACTAGAAAAATCAGCAACACTTTCATGTTACCAGGCACCTCATATGGAGAGATTTACAGAGACAGTCAGAAATTCACTAGAACGTATGTATTCCTGGTTTTAAGCCTCATTCTATACATGATTCCCAAGTTATGAAACCAACTAAACTCAGTGAAATCCAACTCTACTTTTTCCCCAATGAAATTTCACTCTTGGGATAGTCAAAGTATTGTCTAGCCACAGCCCAAGAAACAAACAGAAAAGCTGCTAACAGATCTTGAACCATGAGTGTTCCTCCTCTGAATCCAACTAAACCAACACCCCGCTCCCTGTTAAACCCACACGCTTCTTGAAGCCTTTGGAGACAGTAGCCAGCCATCCCACTGTGCCCTAACATCAGGCTTTGCTCCATTGGATCCAGAATCATAGAATAGTTTGGGTTGGAAGGGAGCTTAAAGATCGTCTAGTTCCAACCCCTTTGCCATGGGCGGGGGCACCTCCCACTGGATCAGGCTGCCCAAGGCCCATCCAACCTGGCCTTGAACACCTCCAGGGATGAGGCAGCCATAACTTCTCTAGGCAATATGTTCCAGGGCCTCACCACTCTCAAAGTGAAGAAATTCCTCTTTATGTCTACTCTAAATCTGCCCCTCTCCAGTTTATACCCATTCTCCCTTGTCCTATCACTACAAGCCTTTGTAAACAGTCCCTCCCCAGCTTTCTTGTAGGCCCTTCAGGTACTGGAAGGTTGCTATAAGGTCTCCTCAGAGCCTTCTCTTTTTCATACTGAAAAACCCCAACTCTCTCAGCCTGTCCTCGTATGGGAGGTGCTCCAGCCTGCAGATCATTCTTGTAGCCCTCCTCTGGGCCCATTCCAACAGCTCCATATCCTTCTTATGTTGAGGATTCCAGAACTGGACACAATACTCCAGGTGAGATCTCACAATAGAGGAACAGAGAGGCAGAATCACCTCCCCAGGGGGAAGAAACTGTCTAGCTTGTTATTAAGGCTACTTTCACCCATGAAAACTGCCAGCAGCAAAACTTTGCAGTACTTTCAAGAATCCATCTCAAACTATAAACATATTATGAAAAAAAAGGCTTCTATATCTTCTGAAACATGATAGCTATCCTCCCAGACTCCTAACAAAACATATTCCGTGCAATACTTCTAATTAACAGTGTTACAAGTTTGTAACTGCCAGCAAGCTTGACTTCTGACAGTTTTCTACACTGCTGTTTAACACTGAACTAGAAGATAAAAAGATGCAGTTAGAGGGAGGCGACTGATGAGTTAGAGAACTTCTGGATAGTGCCTCTATTGGAATAATCAGCAACCCAAACACAAAAAAGTGAATTACGTTCTAATGATATTATTGAAAACATGCAATTGAAGTTGTAGCATTGAAGATAAGGAATAGAGAAATACAGGAATTCAGTTTGAGTAACTTAAATTTAACCTGGGCACACAGATATCAGCTTTTTTAAATAGCAGTATTGCACAATTCTTTCCCCAAAATAAATTTTGGGGAGTTTTTTGTGACAATTCATTTTCCCCACCCACCTCCCACCCCTTCCCTTTTCTAGTTCAAAAGATGGAACTTGCAAGAGACAAGAGTGAATCAGCACTCTATGAATATCATCACTTTGCTTACTGGAAAAAAAAATTAAGCATCCAGTGAATAGGAAATGGTCTTGAGGAAAAACTGCAGAAGTAGTCTGATTATTTAAGTCATTGAAAGTGTCTGTGAAGATGTAGGTTCTGTGCCTGCCTCTAAGAGAAACCCTCCACAGTGCTCTCTGAATTAATAGCTAGACACTAGTATTATTTCTTCTCATTTTCTGAGCTCTCAATTTGCAACCATAAGGGCTTATTCACTGATACACTGGGCATTGCAGATGCAATTGAAGGTAACACGAGGGATATTTTGAACACGTTAACTGATACATACTGCTAAGTACTTCGAAAAGAAAGAAATGTTAGGCACCCTGTGCTGGGCAGCAACATAAATGGACACTTGAACTGTTTTTTCTGTGACTCCTTTTCTTTACTATAAAAGAGTAATAACTTTTAATGTGAATATGTCACACTACAGTGAATGGCATAAGAGTATCCCTGAGAAAATGAGGCAGGGTTCTTCCTGCAGCTCTTCCTGCTCTTCAGGAAATGTTTTCACTACCATAAAGTAACACGTGGCACGGAGCCACTTCAGCAAGGAGGAGCAAACAGGATATTAAATTGCTGCTCTCCATCTGCATTTTGTCAACATATGCATGTAGACAAGTTGGGGGCATTAGAACAAACCTTGTGTTGTGAATCACACTATTGAAAACTATGCATAATATTTAGGAGATAATTTGAGCAAATTAAGACTGTAGAGGCAATCAGCCAGGCTTTTTAAAATTTGAATGCTAAAGTGTGTTATTTAATATTATTTTAATTTTAGCATCCCAGAAAACAAAGGCACAGATTCCATCTCCTGCCCTTACAGTGGCACCCAATGGAGTTGCTAGTAAATCCTTCTGACGCCCATGACTTCCAGGACCATCTGACATCACTCTTCAGGAACTAACAGCTCACACCAAAGAAGTCACTTCTAGACCCTGAGTACAAGACATGTCCCATCCCTGGTACATGGTAGCATTAAAAAAGGCAAATCCCACCCTGTGACAAATCCCAATCTCCTTAATGCTGACTGCTGAATCTCCCAGCTCTGTCTTTTAATAGGTTACAGGTTTGGTTGTCCCTATAAATGTTTCCTTTCTCAGTCAAAAGCTACAGAAAGCATTTATGTCGTTGTTCCAACTTTGAGAAAGGGTGACACCAAACCCCAAACCATTGCTTGAAGAGGCCAAACAACTTCAGATAAAAGAAATCTCAGCATAAGTCCATATAATGGTCCCTGGACAATAAAAGAAGTGGTGGGTGGGTGTTAATTTTGATGATTCATGACTTCTGGTGATCCTGAAGTTTTGTTAAAAGCCATTGTAGAGTTTCCAAAAAGGCATTAACTCCTCTGTTAACTGTAGTCCAGGCTGAAATGCACACATCCATTACAGTGGGGACACAAAGATTGGATGTTTGGACTATTTTTCAAAAGCCTTTTTTAAAGAAATTTAATCCTTTCATCCATCACTCTAATGATTTCAGTGACTCAGTGGTCTTAAGTGTAAAATACCAGATTTTGCAAAGATGATTCAAATTGCAGTTTTCACTGGCAGCAGCTGTGGATCTCCAGGAGAAGTTTACCAGGTCTGCAATCACAGTCGTTTACAAGCCTTCATAACGACCATCCCACCCTCACTACAGTTTAAAGATCTCAGTACAAACGGTCCCATCCATTTCAGTACACGTTTACTAGCATCGCTCTGCAGTAACAGTCAACTGCAAGGGAATCGGAACTTGGAAAAAAAATATTTGAGGACATCACAGTGAAATGTGATACGTAATTCAGATTTTTAACATTAATGTGCACAATAACTAAAGAGCTTTCCTGCCTGTATATTTTCAAGCTGATTATCAGCAGATTTTTTTTCTACACCTGTTCTTATTATCAATAACACAGCTGTTAGTGCTCACAAATCACACAACTACTTGATTCTCCTGCCACAAAAGTGCAAGGAATGTTACAGGTGAACACCACAGCAGAAAAACTCAGTACAGAAACATAATGTAAATAGAAACAGAAAAGAAATTGAAACATCATGACATGGCTAATGCTCACAACTCCACCCTTCCCCTGCCCCCGCCTTGAGATCTATTACGGGAATTAGTATTAATTTCAAAATTACAGTATTTCTGTTAATTCAAGTACCAAATTTATAAGCATTTGTGATTTATCATGCACACCATTATACAGTTTTACAACTTTTTTTTATTATTATTTTCAAAGCCTTCTAGGATTTTCCTTATCAAGATGTGATGGAAATCTTCCCCTAGCTCGGTTGTCTCTCTAAAATGCTGCAGTACAAGATAAAGAAAATGCTTTATAGTTGGAGATAAGCTTACTGTGTCTGGCGTCCCATTTTAATAAAATTTACAAGGGCATTTGGAGAAACTGCAGTGCCAGATTGCATTGACTGGAAAAATATATGTACTAGGAGGTAAGATTGACTTTATGCCCGTTCAGACATCTCTTATAGCAGTCAAGGAAGCAAGGAATTGTCAGAACAAAGTAAATTAATGATTTTAAGGACTGGTTCAATTTAAATCCTGGAGTCCACATGCGAGCAGAATGGCTGCTCACAGCAGAAAGTGTCAGAGTACATGGTTAGCCTAAGTTTTCTTTTGCACAAGACTAAGTGCAAACATCTACCTGCAAAACCAGGGCTCCTCCATTTTGCTATTTATCTTTTGTAGTTAAAGGCTCCTACAGTAGAGCTGCATAATTTCAGAATTGGGAGTTGGGGGAGATTTAATTATGTTGGACTAATCCTGTAATTTAATTTACTTAATGAAGTATTAGGAGAAATGGCCAAATGCATCAGGCTTTGCCCAGGACCACATTAGTGTCCTTCTTGGTATAAATCACAGTCCTTGGAGAGTTTTCCTTCAAAGGAAGATAGAAACCTGACTGCTGGGTGAGGTCATGAACAACTGAGAGACGACTGGTTTAGTAGCATCAGGAAGGACAGCTTTAAGTCACAGCTCTATTGTACCTTTGTATTCTTGGACAATCTGCTTTGCAAATTAAGATTATTATCAGGAGAAGGTAGAAAAAAGGTAAACCGCACATTGCTGTGGTCCTGCAAGACTCTCAGTCTAATATAAAACAGCAACCTTTAAAGAGCTTCCATTTTGGAAAAATCGACATCAGGCTCTGCAGTCACACTTCTCTTCTGTGAACTGTGCAGTTACTGCTGTTGCTGTAGTCTAAGGACTGTAACATTAATCAAGGTTTTTTTAGTCAGGACTAAAAGGTCTTGGGATAATGGATGTGGGGCGGGGAAGGAGTGGAGCAGGGAGTACAGAAAAAAAACCTAGAGGTCAGACAGGAAATTACCCCTATTGAAACTCTGAGAGCATTTCCTTCCTTCCTTTCTTTCCCTGGTTATTATTTTTAAATCCCGCAAAGTGAAGCGCCAGCAATTCCTCCAAGGGGACGGCACGTCTGTGTTGGAAAGGTGAAGGCATGAGGCCACTGACTGGTGCGGTTAAATACCCAGCCCTGATGACAGCCTGAAGAGCTGACAGACTTGTATTTATTTCTGTTCTCGCAAAAAGAATTGGAAACTGGTTTTCTCAAGTAAAATTCCCATCCCTTAACACAACCACCTGAGCATAAGCCCTAGGTAAGTGAGAGCAAATTTCTGAATTTTCAAAGCAGTATCTTAAACCCATTTGGGATTTCAGTGGCATTTACATTTCTACAGTGCGCCCAGTTTCTTTCTGTCCAAGTTTCAGGAGGCAGTCGTTATTCACATTGCTTGAAGCTTTTCTCTACACAGTCAAAACAAGTACTGTTAGACAAAAGTTCAGCAGAGGGGCAGGAGAATTTATCTTTGAATACATTTCAGACAGTAGCTCTGCTTTGAGGAAAGCTTTTTGGAGTGTCATTGTGCAATCCTGTCTCTGCTTGAGAAGCGCTGCAGAGAGGCAAGATTCCTGCCCCAGCCCCTGCTCTCCTTTTCCCACACTCCCCTCTCTCCAAACCAGCTCAATGCAGAAGCAAAAAGATGACTGTCCACAACTAAACCAGAACAGTACTGGAGTTTGCCTCCTTAGCATCGAATTAATGCACTCAGGTAAATAATTGACAGAAAAGAGTAATTTTGGTACAGCAAGGGAACATAGCTTGTCAAAGGAAATTAACTCAGCTGGAAATTAAGAAACAATCTCCAAATGAAAACATCTCTGCTTTACTTTTTCCACATTACAATTGACAAAAAAANACTTTTACCACAAAAAAAATAAAAAAAAAAAAAAAAAAAAGCAAAGAAACTTTCAAGGGGGAAAAAAAACCAGATTAGGACTCTGCAAGTCTGAGAGGAAGAATCTGAGACAGAGGACTGAGAGATCAGGTTTTTAACAAGCTCGCTGTAACACAGAAGGAATGTAAAGCCTAAAATCTTTCCTGTATTCATTTATTTTCCATTTCCAAGAAGCATTTGCTCATGTGTTTAGCACACATTTAAAGTTGGCTTCTAAAACCATGCAAGAATTTCCAATAATGTGTGGGAATCACTGGAAAATATTCTCAAACAAACCATGAATCTATTTACAGGCTCAGTCTAAATTCATCTAGTTCAAGATTAGTCAGAAAGTTTCCCAATTGTGGCTGAAATGCAAGTGAACACTATCATTATTCATTCCACTGGGAAAGTGAACACCAAGAAGAGCTTAGGAAGTTGCTAAACGTGCTATAAAGTAATGGGACTGCTCACAGAAGTCAAGATCCACTCTCAAACAGGTTCTGAACACAGGACACTAAATTTAGTGGCTGCATGGGATGAAATGACAAAAAAAGTTCTTCAAGCACAGCTTAGCTTGGCTCTTTCTGTTCTTGTTTCAGGCTGCTCTGCTGCTGCATTTGATTCCAAAAGCACAAATGACCCACGCATATAAAAAAACTCCACCCAGTGGTCACATCAGCCAACCTCTCATAATAAGTACATGGATTTTTAGTGAGGTAAATGCCAAATGAACCCGTTAGCACTGATACAAGAGAACTCTCTCATAAGCAAATGATTCACTCATAACTGAACCCTTTTCAGGTAGAGGGGCACAACCACCTCCCTGGGCTGATCCAAGCCAGGACATTATTGGCCACCTGAGCCACTACTGGCTTATGTTCATTGCCATGTCCCGCACTTGGGGAACAACCCTATGCAGTGCTACAGACTAGAAGAAGCCTNGCTGAGAGGAGGCCACATTGCTCTTTCTAACTACCTGAGGGGAAGTTGTAGAGAGGAGGGAGCTGGGCCCTTCTCCCAGGTGACAGGGGACAGGATGAGAGGGAATGGCCTCAAACTCCACCAGGGGAGGTTTAGGCTGAACATTAGGAAAAAGATTTTTCACGGCAAGGGTCATTGGGCGGTAGAACAAGCTGCCCAGGGAAGGGGGTTGAGTCACCTTCCCTGGAGGGGTTTAAGGCACAGATGGACAAGGTGCTAAGGCACATGGTTTAGTGTTCGATAGGAATGGTTGGACTAGACAATCCAGTGGGTTTCTTCCAACCTGGTGATTCTATGATTCTAAGAGGGGGGAGGAAAAAAAAATGACAGCAAATACCATATAGAATAGGAGGAGAAACTAAACTCAGGGTATCCCTCATGGGAATTCTAGCAAGAGCTTTGATAATGGAAAGGGTTGCAAGTACAGGGTCAGCTGAGCTGCAGGTGATAAGGGGAGTAAAAACGTCATGTAAAGGAGTAGTGCAATAATTCAATAGATGACATTGTGCATGAGAGAAGAGCACACAGCGCAAGCCAACAAAATACATCTAATGCTCAGATGAGGACCAAGACATGACCTTGGCAGACAGATAGAAAATTGGATGTAAAATAGATATGAAGGCATCAGGGAATGTGATATAATAACTACAAAGATTTTCCCAGCGTCACACAGGAGAAGGAAGCAAAGTCATCCAACCAAGATAAATGCTGGCACAATTGTTAAACCACTGGGACAGTGGAAATTACAAAGAAAAAAACGATATGTCATTCTCATTTCTAGTAGACTGTTCTCAGCCAACACTGCTGGGTAACATTGGTGTCTCCTTGTCTACTTCCAAAATTAAGAAGAACATGTTTCACTACCGAGCTTAAGTGGGATCACAGCAACACAGCCAAGACAGGTCAGCCTCACAAGACTCAGCAACTCATAAACTTAAATCTTGGTGTATGGAATTAAGGGAAGAAAGAAACTGTTACACTATGACAGTTAAAATCCCATCTGTCATCTGGAAAGAGCTGGGAAAATAACTGTACAATAGCAATGAAGGGGCATTATAAGAGGGTTTTGATCTGCTCTGGAACACCAGAGAGCACAAGGCACAGCGTCCTGACCAGAGGCCAATCAGGCTGCTCTGGCTGCATGGTGTAACACAGAGCAGCAGAAATAAAGCTCTGAAAGCTCAACATCTGCATTTGCACACCATCACAACCAGCAAACACCAGCAGCACATTGAATGCTGACTGAGAGCCACTCTGCTATTGCTTGTTGGAATGAGATAATGGAACGGGTTTGTCTATCAGAAATTCCCACTTCTGTTTCTGATAGTTGCTGCTCACTAGAGCATTCAAGCTATTAGAAGATAAACCACAGAGAAACAGAGGTGTTTAAAATAAATGAGCTTTCAGTGACCAGAGTCGCTCTTCAAACCAGATCCTTCAGTTCTTGAAGGATGACTGCCTTCTCTGGAGGGCTGGGAGGATGCAAGACAGGGCAAAACTATTGTCTGTAACCAGCCAAACGGGATGCAAGATGAGCAGGAAGGAGGTACCATCCCGCTGTAATGCTCTAGCCTGGCTCCTCATGCTAAGAAGACATTCATGTTATCTCCATGTTTTTCATTCCATTGGTCACAATTCCCTTCAGCTGATCTACTGCACCATTTGGACTTTACACCGACCACCACCCACAGTCCTAGCAGGGTAACATATCACAATATACAATTAGGTAATCCCTCAGAGAAGAGGGAATTACTCCACTGAACCGTTGATCTTTGGAACTAATTCTGTTTTGGTCATCTTCAACAGTACAGGTCAAAAGGTGCTCTGGCCTCACTCTACACCATCCCCCAGAACACCAACATAGCTCATTTTCTCTGCTGTACCTTCCTGGCTGCCAGTTACGTGACCTGCCTTGTGTACAGCCTGACCGGGTCTGTGAATGGACCAACAGGCACCCAGTGCACCCTTGAGCTCCCCCATCACTCCGCACCACCACGTCCAGCTAAACCTCTGGGACTGAAAGATGATTGTCTCTGCAGTCTATACAGGCTGTTACCAACTTCATTTGACTTTTACCTTAATACCTTCTTTTTAACTTTGGCTCATCCATCAATAAAGCAATTGCAAAGCATCTGATATGGGTGTGTACCTATAACATTCTCCAACCTCTCAGTTCCAAATCAAACCAAGGACAATTCCTGGTTGTCACCATCCATCAGTGCCCTTTCCCCTATGCAGCTCAGGGGAGAAGATGATTTATTGTGAAAGCCTTTCTCAGTCTTGCCATTAGACAAGACCTTCTGTTACATACATTTAACTCTCAAAGGTCTTCACTGTACCAATCCCAACACATTGGGGTCTTTGACATGTACCAGAACATAAATATTTGTACAGAGAGCCTACAAACTGTCATGTGATGGCATATAGGCATAAGTAATCACCTAAATACATCAATGCAAATACAAACAACTAAAATTAATGTGCAGAAATTTGTGTTGTACAGGTCATCACACAACACAGTGGTAGAAAGTAAATAGCAATATCTTGCATTGGAATAGCTTGGATCAGCTGTGTTGACTTGTAAATTTATATTGAAACCTTGCAGTGAAACTAAGGAGTCTGAACCCCTAATTTGTAGTAAGATATTCATAATATCATAGCTTCTGATTTTTATCTTGCAAGGTCCATAGCATACAATTCTCTTTATTTTGATACCTGGCTTTGCTAGCCGATATCGTGCTTTCTACACCCCTGACAGCCAGCCCTAGGTGTTTTCATGCAACAATACTCTTGTGTACAAGTTTTCCAGATCCAAGATACTCTCACACAAAGCATCTGTTTCTCTAGTGGATCAGCAAAGATAGAGTTTATATTATGCCTAGGCCTGCATTGAATCAAAAATTCAGATTTTCACTCCACTTCATATTATAAGGAGCCCCCCAGAATAGACAACACATTTGTTATTGACAGCGTCTGCACAGTAACATCAGTATTTTAGCAAGGTATGGGCAGTCTGTGCTTCACAGTTCTGGTAACTGTATTCTATCAAAACACAGTTGTGAAATCTCTTGGGAAAGATAAAGGAAAAGGAGACAGAAATCCTAAACAACCACACACTGGCTTTTCATTCACTCCTTAAAAGCGTTGGTCCCTTTGAGAATGTATTTTTCCATTTCTTTTAAAACACCCTTACAGCAAGCTACTCGGAATGTGTTACAAGGATTACTGCGTGTCAGGTGAAGTGCAGTAAAACACCATTATGTGAAACAAAGCTTCTTGCTGAAACAAATAGTAAATAGATTTGCTTCCATCTTGATGTGTAAATGGTAAATCACAGAATCAAGCTGATACAGGCTGTCACTTCGGTTTGAAGACATGCCAGCACATCAGAGGAGCACTGTCTTCCCGAGACTATGCACAATAGCAGATGATGCACATTAAGACTCGGGCCATGCAAATAATTGATTTTGCAGTTCGCTTTGGGGAACACAAAAACTCATTTCAGAGTAGCCTGAAATGTTCTCAGTTCTTTGAGGGAAAAAACCAACCAAACGAAAAACTCCAGTCAAGTCAGAAGAAGGCATTTCATACCTAAAGTTTTTAACCTTCTGAAATGGGTCTGCATAAGAAGCTCACAGAGAAAAACTTTTTAGTGCTCATTGCACATTCTGCAAGACAGTCAGCAATACTGTACTTAAGGCAGCCTTTGAACTGGTCACTCTTTAAAGGGGAAGAGCTAGAAACACCACATCAGTCCTCACACACATACACTATTAAGTTTCCATTAGCATTACTTATTAATGAAAGCAAATTTGCAGGATGGTTTTCACGCCTGCTGCCTGGAATACAACACCAAATCTATACGCTTGTATTCCCCCCTGAAGAAAGCTGAAATTAGATTGTGATGTTTTCCTGGAGCCTTGTTACCATATGTCTATAAGAACGCCTTAACCCATTCATATCTGTGCTACAGAGTTCTAACGAACAGGAGTTCCTTCAGGAGAAAAATTCAAACTTTTCCATCCAAAGCCTGCCCATCTACATTTCCTCATCCTCTAAGCTGTAGTGCACAGAGTAAAGGTTTGGTTTGATTGTTCCATTTATCTTAAATATGTGGATCAAAATTAAAAACAAGAAAATATGAAGCATAAATAATTCCAGGCTTCAGTAGCAACACAAGCCATACTCCTGGGCTTCAACTCCTGCTCCCATTACAATCCCTTAACTGTTTCGTATAGTTCTATTAACCCAGAATGGGTCCTAAATTTTTTTAAATATCCATAAAAAAGCCAAAGGTATTTTATTCTATACAAAGTCAGTAAGAAGCTTTCTCCACTCAACACACTCTGGAAGAGGGTTCCATGGTTTTCATTTCACCTTTCAATAACAAACTCTGTTACCTAATAAGCTGCCTCTGAAAATTCGATCAGCAGCACTTCCATCCCAGCCCATGTTTAAATTTTAGTACTTAAATAGCATTCTACTTCTTCAAAGTAAGCACCATACAAATATTTAATCTAGTCCTCAGAATGCTTCAAGGTCCACAGTAGTTCAATAATTTAAAACAAAGAGGAATTCTGTTGAGGATGAAGAAAGAAATAATTTCCAAAAAAAGGGAACAAATCTAGCATGCATTCACTGTCCTGAACACGTATACATCATGAAGCACCAGGACTACTTCAGAAACAGCAAAGTCCACACCAGTGAGGACATTCTGAAATGTGTTAGCATTAGAGAGCTAGCACTGCACACAAAGCATTTGAGAACAGAAATGCTACTCACAACAGCTCATCAACACAAACTTCATTTGTGAACCAACCTTTATGAACACATCCTGCTCCTTCCACGCTCTCCAGACATCAGAGAAACTCCCAGCTTGCCCTCCATGGTGCAAATCCCCAGGGCAAAGCCATCAGTTATGAAAGCAGCCCTCTCACCTGAAACAAAGCTATAGAAGCTATGGAGGTCCACCTGCTCGTTAAGCATTTATTAGTAAAGGAACCACCCCACCCTTTCCTAGGCAATCAGAGGCAGCTGTGATGAGCTTGGCCAGAGCTGTTGCAGCTGTTTTGCCACAGCCAATGTGTTTGTTATGTCCTACCTGTTCGCTTCTTTATTAACTAGGAGGGGTTTACAAATTCTACAACAGCTGAACACATTTAAGATTCTTAAGGACCAGGTATTTAGGCATGTGTGGGAGAATAAGAAGGGGGAGGAATGAGGGTTCCAAGTTTCTCCAAAGACTCCTCCATCAGGATAGGTGGATTTTACTGTAATATCAAAGCAAGGCAAATTGCTGCTCCCAGGAATGGAACGTGGTTGCTATGGAAGAGGCTTGTTCTGGCTGACTGGTACATTCTACCTCAATGGGATGGAGTACAGTCACACAATGGCACTGCCAGGCTCCATTACCATTACAGGCATGGAACTGTGAAGATAGCCACGTAGCTCCTACCAAGAAGGATGGATCACAGCTGCTGACTCAGAAGACGTGATACAGAAGTGCCCTCTACCCAAACTTTGCTTGTTATGAAGTCATTATAAGACAAAAACACATCTCCATCCTGGACTCTACCTACCTTCAAATGATGCCATTCCTCGGCTGAGCGTATTTTTATTGACTGTACCTTTAAATGCAAAGTGAGAGAATTTTACACCAATCAGAACTACAGGAATGTATGACTGAAGCCACTCAAGCTCCACTTAAAGGTGCAAAAACATTATAAAATGAAACACAAAGGGGAAATTTTGGGGGAAGACTTTATTGAAACATTCTAGAATCAGCCAACCAGTAAGACCTTTTTACCTTGCCATCCTGTAGGGATGCCTATTGGTTATGCATGCTTATTTATAACATCACACCAGCTGCTAGTGTTTATTTATGCTTGCAATCTTGACTGTATATCACTCTAGACCTGGTTTTGCAGCTCGTATTTTATCACCAACTACCATCGAACCCTTAGCCCATCACAAATTAATATAATAAAGTTTGTGCATATACAAGTTTCTAGAAACTTTACTAATTGTTCTAAGGGAGAGAAGGGATTTGTCCCAGTGACCCTGCTGACAGAGGCCTGGTAGACTGGGAAAACTGTCCCCTGTGTTCCTTTGCTCTGATAAAACATGACAGGCTTGTAACTCATTAACTACAACCAGAGTTTAACTATATCTGTGGCTCTAGGCCATAGTTCTGTGCAATCAGTCATCTCCCAATTCCAGTTAGAGTTAATCTGAGGATTTGGCACAAACAGCTTATTTGTGTCTCTTCTTCCAATCAGGATCTCTTTTCCGTTCCTCACTCACTCTTTATGTATTGGCTGTTTCTTCCCATCAAATCCATCCGTATTTATTGCTTACTCTTGAGGTTCCATTCAGTATCTCATTTCACCTTTAATTAAATTTTAAAGTAGATGCTAGAAAACCAAAGTGGACAATTGGAATCTAATTTAGGCAATCAAATTGTGCTGATGATGGCATCAGCTCATCACTTCCCTGTAGATACCATGAGAAACTCTTCTTCTGAATCCAAGTTCAAGAAGCTGCCCAAGTTTAGCAAAGACAACTTTGCTCTATGTAGCAAGGCCACCTCACTCTGGAAAAATAACAGGATATTAGAGGAGCTTCAACCACTCGGGAGGAAAAAGTCCTTTATTGAGTCATTTAGGACAGGTGAAGCAGCAGAGGCCACAGAGAGCAAGGGCTGGCACATCTGGGGCTGGATTTGCAGTGCTGAATGCTGCTCTTAACCACAAAGACACTCACAGAAATTCACTGTGGTGTCATTCATAGACCAAACTAGCCCTAACTTACCTTATTTTGGTCCATTCAGTAGCCAAGATGTAAGTGTAAAAACTAATACAAACAATTTTTTTGCCCTCCCGGCCAGCTGTACCTGCTACATAAGAGAATCTCTCCCAGATTCTTTCATACAAACTGTCTCCCAGATCTGCAGGACTGAAAGCTTGACTGCAAAAGAAAAATATGTGACAGACGAAAGACAGAGAGATAATTTTCCAGGGGAAGCTTGATTAATTGTTTTTATAGCACATTAATGACATTAATTGCTTTTGAAGTGTCAGGGAATTTTATCATTACCAGTACATACATGGAGAACAAGACATAGTCAGACCAAACCACTTAATTTTAGACTGTGACTTGAGTGCTGTAGCTTTTTCTTTCAATAATCACAGACCGCGTGATACTACAATAGATAGATTTTCTCGTGCAAATTAAGGATGTTTTGTGGGATTAAGTTGAGGCAGAAACAGAGGATTTTTGTTTCTAACAAGTTTCTATGGTATAGGAACCTCAACTCACCCTTTACGTATCCACTTGACTCCATACTGAAATTATCTTGATTTACTTAAAAGGTACTGTTGTCAGCTGAAATGGATAAATACGAAGGATGAGATTGCAATTAAAGGTTGCCTTTTCCCCAGCTTCTACACACTCCGTTTGTCCTTACTGACACAGCTAGAGCACTGCAGTGCCATCTGTCTCTCCGAGCAATGTTTGCAACATCATTTAACCTGCCTTCATCATAGGACAAAGTTGTTGTGGGGATGAATTATGTTAGTGTATGCTAAGCAGGCAATCACTACAGCTATTGTGCATCCCACCATCTCTTTTATATAGCTGCAGACAGTTGCCCAACTGCCATTTCGCTGTGGCCTTCCAGCTTCAGTAACACTTTATTGAAAGAATCTAAAATCCCATTAGTTTACATCCTCTGTGTTGTGTGATTGAAATATTGCATCTATGCAGCGTGCCAAAACAAGTAACTGCTGCAGAAAGAATGGTGCTGAATCGCAAGGGAATATAGCTGAGCCAGGCAAACATGCTTATTTGGCACGTCTCCTGAGCAGCTTTTACTCACAAGAACCTTAGGAAGGCTAGTAATGCTCTGTTATGTTCTTGCCTTTTGTGTTCTTCATTGCCAACTTACCTGAATGCACAGATGAAGAAGAAATTTAGCAATGCCAATTCTGCCATGTACAGGTTGCTCCAAAGGAAATAATCTACCAGAAAACAGTTTTGGTGCTGTATTAAAAAGGCCTATGTGGAGACTAGCAAGTTAGTCTCTCCTAGGTCAATCTCATGGGTAGCTCTCATATGTCTCAGAAGGATGCTGTGGTAAGCTGTACTCAATAATATTCCTCCTTGTGCTGAATTCACAGCACTCATTTAAAAATCCTTGTAAAAATTAGTGCCCTTTCTGCTCACATCAGCACCAGCTTCCCTGCCCGTGACAGGAGGGTTGGAACTAGATGATGTTTAAGGTCCGTTCCAATCCAAACCATTCTAGGATTCTATGATCTGTAGATGTTTGAAAGGATCCCTCTTTATCCCTTAGCACATGTCACTGCATTAATGTCCAGCTTTCTGAGATAATCTGACCTCTAGGAACAAGCACAGAGAGCTTCAGCCAGCACTCTCAGCTTCCTCCAGTTACCAACCTGATTAGAGGCTGAAGTTCAGTGTCTGACACAGCCAAGAAGAGACTTCTCAAAGCAAGCTGGTAGCTTTCCCATTAATCATGCACATCTGGCTCAGGAAGCTTAGACTTAGTTTACTGCATATTTGACCTCACTATGTGACCACAGAACTCCTGACACATTAGGCCTGTCCACTGCAGCATGACCTTGATCTTTGTTCACACAAACAACTACACATTTAAGCCAAGATTGTTTAGAAAGTGTCCTGGTCAGTCTTGGATTATGGGTCATATGTGGTGGTGATCTGGATAACTGGACACATGCTAGGAAAATTATGTTAGGGAAAACTGAAAACAAAAAAAATCAACCCTAGATAGTCCTCTGAGTTCAGATTCAAGAAGCTTGTACAAATAGTAGCAACGCGCAACACATCACATCATGGAAACAGAGTTTAAAACAAAATATTTTGCTGCTTCTGTAGAGCAGTTTGCCCTTCAGGTCACTAACTTAGAGAGTGACAGGAAGGGAAGGGTAAAATAAATAGGAGTTCAGACACTCCTTTCCCATTGCCTCTCACAAGACCAAGCTTTTCCCATACCACCATAAATTCCAGTAGGAATTGAATTGTCATTCAGTGACCTAAGAAGGTTCAAAGCTACTAAAGCAGCAAACCAACACAAGAGAGCCAGAGCCAGTACTGACACAGAACTCATGCTACCAGCTACACACTTGGAGGCTGATTTTCAGTACTACCGAGCATGTAAAATGCCAACTGAAGCCAGGTGGAATGGTAGAAGATCAGCACGTCAGAAGATCAGGTATTTAGATTTAAAGACTATCCTGAGGCACAGGAAGCCTGCCAGTGGGATGAAAGAATGGAAGACAATGACTGTCAGTAAGTGTCAATCATTGTGGGAAAACAAGTTGAAGCCAATAAAATATCCTTCGCATCCCCCTCCTCAGAAAGGCATAAAATGCAGCACTCCAAGAATCCAGGGGTGAGAAATACCACAGAGAGTAAAGAAATGATAAATGGTGCAGTAGTGTCTCAGAGCTGGGTTTTTAGGGTGACTGATGAACAAATGCTTGATAGGAGCATCTAAGGGAAGGCTGCTATGTTCTCCAGCTGGTAGAACCCATCTCTGCAAATGGATGATGCAGGAATCCTTCTACTGCTGCAGAAGATAAAGCACAAAAAGCAGATACCCCCACACTCAGCTCTGTGACTTGACTGCCCAGCTGTTCAGCAATTTCCAAATCTGCATAAATACAATAAATTATATTTTATTATGAAATACTTTATCTCTAATCCCTATAAATCTGACAGTTTATTGCAGTCTTGATTCAAGAGTATTTCTCTGCCTTCACTTAGTAATTGCCTCACTCACTGGCAGCTATCAAGACGATTCTACTATATTCATTATGCAGGGTATTCAGTATTAAAATACTAAATTTTTCCTAAATATTAAAAACATGTTACCTTCTAATCTTCCCTCTTATCAAACAAAATAAGAGGTGTGACTAAAGTTTGGGGTAAACACAAAGGAGGAATGGAACACGTGTATTAAACATCAGCCAGAAGTTACAAGTGTGCTCAGTTTGTGGATCGGCATTTTCTCTGTCTCAGGCTGCAGGCTCGGGACTGGATCAACAAGCGTGTGACAAATGAAGCAGTGTATTTCAGCCTGTTTTGTCAAACTGGAGAGATGTGATGCTTAGCCCCTTTTTTAACCCTCCCTTACCCTTCCTCATCCTCAAGACCATGTGACAGCTGGCATTGCCCTCAGCTGCATCTCGCTGCCATTTCTCTATTGCAATTTTTCCTGCTTCTGAAGTGCAGAGATAATCTGGGTGAACTGGACCCCAACCCACACGCAGCAGTAACATAGTGTCATATCCTCTTGGATGCAAAACATGAAACTGGGAGGGAGAACTACTTTGGCACCCTCCCAATATTATTAAGATAAGAGTGTCTCCTCTTTCCTACCATTTAATAAGAAAAGTTGGACTGTATGTATTTGGAAAGGAGGATGCCCCCAGATGCTATGAGAGTCACTGGGCATCCACATGAATCTCTTCTCTCTTTTTTGCAGCATAACCTACACTGTAAACCTTTCAAGCGTTGAATTCCCAACACCTCCCTGATTGCAGCTGCCTTCTGAATGCAGGCAGAGTATTGTAGAAGGAGCAGAAGCAAAAGTTAATACAGCCTCAGACCTCTTTAGATAAGTAAAGGCTTTCATCTAGCTAGAGAAACACATCGAGGCAATGTATTTAACCTGGGAGAACAACTCCAAGATAAGCTTCTCCTTAGAGACTGGACACAGAGAAAAACAAGGAGATTCCAAAAGGTAAATAGGATATTCAGGCTTAGGGGAAAGCAAGTGGAAAGGACAAGTCATTTTCAAGTTCTTCAGGAAAGATAATCTTTAATGGCTCCCCAGTCACCGAATCCCAAGTACCGTGAAGCATGTTACTAGTGTGCTAAAGCCCCAATTAAATAGCTTATCTCATCACAGCAACATCTAGCCAAGCCTCACACGCTGCAGTAAAACATTTTGAAAGAACAACATTTTTGGTTCCTTGTAGAGAGGGAGTGGATGTAAATGTTTATAATTACTTTGCTGTGTTAAGCATCAATGCCGGTTATCAGTTGTTAGCAGAGCCGAGCAGGTTGTGAATACGTTATTTTAAGCTACCTCTTCTGCAGCATGTAGATGCCTCAAGTTTTTCCTATATTTATGTAATTAGGCTGCATTTAAATTTACACTGCTGGGGTGATTTCCACAGTAGTGTATTGTGAGCTTCTCCCCAGGACAGGCTTTCAATAACACAGATCTGAATAAAGCTTTAAGGTAAACACCACTGAACATTGACAATGAAAGCACAAGACTTGACTACTGAAAAATAAAGTCAGGGTCAATATCTGTGTCTTTTGCTCTTTTTATTGCAGCTGGCTGAGCAAGTTTTCCATAACAGGGAAGTGATCTTATTATGAATTTAATCTATATTGTGTTTAGCAGGCCCCAAGTTCTACATATCTTTCTACATTTTCATTGGCTGTTACTGTTTTCAAACACTTGTTAGTGAAAATTGCAAGAGACCTGTATTCCAATAGTCTAATTCTTATATATAAATAGCTTCTGACATACTGTGACATAAATTTGGATATTGTAGGTCCTACACGTCCTCAATGTTCCTTGCAAGAGCTGAAGGAGAAGGAATAATTAGAATACAAAAGTAAATAAAGGTAGTTATTAAAAACCAGCTTTTTCTAGGATAAGAGAACTGCATAATGATGCCACTAAAATTTGTATGTGATTTATATTTACTGTGGATCATAAAACTGCCTGCATAAACTCGTGCAAAAGTCCCACTGACACCTACAGAGGATATTCACTTGTCATTGAATCATAACATTCTCACTTTGCAGAGGAGCTAATCAGTAAACTGATAGGCTACATTGAGGCTACACTTGCTTAGTTTAAAATATAAGAAGGAAAAATCTAAACACCGGTTATGTCTGACCAGACTGAAGACATGCAACTTATTCCCTACATCCAGGCTCCCATTTGCAGTCTTCATGAGTCTGGTCCACCTTGCACAGTAGCTACAGCCCCAACTGAAACTCAAGAGAAGGCCAGCAAAAGTCAAGAAAATACACGTCTTTCTAAAGGCTAATCACATTAAACAACTTAAAGAAAGGGTTTTAACTGGTCCACTGGAAAATCAAAGAATCATAGAACCACTAGGTTGAAAGAGACCCACCAGATCATTGAGTCCAACCATTCTTATCAAATTCCTTTTTTTTTCTCCAAAATGTGATTAAAAAATTATGCTCTTCTTCAGCTGGTGTCCAGGGAAAATATCTAATAAACTAAAGATAAGTAAATTTAAGATTGGTTAGGTAAAAATACTTCCAAATGTAGTCAAAGAAACTGGATGCGAACATTTGCAGAGCTTTTGAGGGAAAGATTGGGTTTTTTTTAAGTGCAATGCTTAGACCCATTGCATCTGTGTTGATGTGTGTGTTTCAAGGATACCATACTCGTATCTTTCAGGGAAGGAGGTTAGAGGTTGCAAAAATAAACTCACCCAAATCAACAAGGAATCTATCGCTCTTCCTTTCTCTTTGCATGACTTAGGTGGGCACAGTCATAGAGAAGTAGTCCTTCATCCTCTGAATAACCAGAATATAAACCAGTAGGCATCACTCAGGGCAAGAATTCAGACTTGATGGTCTGACATAATGTGGCAATTCCTGCAGCACAACTAGCAGATCATTTCCATACCAAGTCCTTAAAATAGCTGGATAAGAATTCCACTTTCTCTCAGATATCTCTGTCAACAGCACTTACACTGCATGCAATATTTATTACATCCTTCAGGCATTCCGTGTGACTTGTCTCACACTGGCATCTGTACAGGTCCAGGTGGATGTCACATCCACTGAGAGGTTATGAAAGAACCCCTTGGCAAAGGAGATCCAAGAGGCGGTCAAGGTATTAAGTATCAAAATGATTAGTGGGGATAGCACTGAGACTGAGAGATATAATGAGTTGGCTCTGCGAAAATACCTATTCAGGGGAAAAATTAAGACACACCAGACATTCCATATTGAGGAACAGTCTGGCACGCTGGTAGCTAATGGATTGTTAATGTTTAGTACATTTGCAGAATGGAGCATAAGGAAACAATTAAGCCTCCATACTGCTTATGAGCTGTGGAACTGACTTTTGAAAACCTTATTTGATAGAAAACAATGACAGCTTCCAACCTGCTACTAGAGTTTATGCAGCTAAAGTAGACAGTGAAGTTTTCTTCTGGCAATATGTCACTCACAGCATTTAAGATCAAAATGTGCACTTTCCCCCTGCTTTTACCGCCAATTATCTCCTCTTTAATGAAGAGAATGAAAATAATCCTACTCTTAAAACAGTGAATGGAGCAGCAGCTCTTACATTGGAGCATTCAATAACATCAGATCAACTTCTCTTCCCTCTAAAAGAAGAGTCGGGTTTCCAAGTGCATTCTCTGAGCAGTGTTTTCTATCAAAATACTTCTTAACTAGCATTATTTTTCCCACCTTTTTTAGAAAATATGCAAAACAAATACTGAAAAAAAATGTATCTGTCTTTTCACTAGTGAGAATGTACTGATTTGGGGATTAGCAAAAGTAAATTCTCTTTGAAACATGGACAAGTCTCCGACTGGAATTCCAAAATAAACAAGGAACTGCCAGCCAAACCCTAAAGAAAGTTAAAAACAGATATGAACTGGTTATCTCCCCTGTCAGCATGCTAAGCAAGGAATTCACTCTTGATTTCCAGCAAACATTTCAGAGAAACCAAGACGAGTTCTTTATGAACCACGAGGTAAAGCCAAAATATGCTCTATCAAACTTACTCTGGAAGTAAAACAAAAGGGCTCCGTACCTGTAAAAGTAAAGTAGAGCCTTTTGAAATGGAGGAAGCATTGCAGAATCAAAACTCATTTCCTTTGAAATACCCTCTCCTCCGTTTAGGCTCCATACTGATTGTTACCTCTTCCCTCTTGATTAGTTTTATCAAGTTGCTTGTGCCTTTTTAAGTTGTTTGGACAGAAATCTATTAATACATAACAAGTCACTGGAGATGTATCATCATCATATCATGCATCCTATTTGTCTACATCTAGCACCTATCTTTTATCACTTCTCAAATGTCCTAGAAGCACCTTTTTCCACCCCCTACTCACATCTTCAAAATAACCATAGCAGCAATGCATACTTATAAGTGCCAAAAAGGATATATTAAAGCATGCTGGCAGATTTTCTTCTTTTCTGGAAAGCTGTCTGCACTGTAGTCTGGACAGTTTGTGCAGTGTAACCACCCCAAGCCATGAATGTTTGGGGTGTACCCTGCCATCATTTCACTGGACTGGTTAACATCTGACAAGGGTTATAGTCCTTTGGCTGCTTTCAGCACTAGCTTCACCGTAATGCTCCCTAATGGCTTTTGAACAGACTGCATGTCCGTCTGGTGCCCCAAGGTGAACTGACAAACTCATTCTGTGGCAGAGAACATGGCCAGCAGCTCCTTTTCAATGTGAGCTTAACTCCCTTCTTTGCCCATCAAAGCTCTGCAAGCAGTACCAAAAGGGCTTTTTGCCTCAGTGCTGCTCCCAGCCCTCCTTCCTAGGCGTTGTGACCACTGCTGTCATACTTCCAGCCATTCCACAGTGACTTCTACTGCTCTTTCAGACACTTTTCGATCATCCTAGATCTCTTATAGAATCATAGAACAGTTTGGTTTGGAGGGGACCTTAAAAATCATCCACTTCAACCCCCCCCTGCCATGGGCAGGGTCACCTCCTACTGCATCAGGTTGCTCCAAGCTGCATCCAGCCTGACCTTGAACACCTCTAGGGATGGGGCAGCCACAACTTCTCCAGGCAACCTGGGCCAGGGCCTCACCACCCTCACAGGAAAACATTTCTACCTAATATCTATTCTAAATCTCCCCTCTTTCAGCTGAAAACTATTCCCCCCTCATCCTATCCCTGCACTCCCTGATAAAGAGCCTGTCTCACTCAGCCCATCCTCATGTTGGAGGTGTTCCAGCTCTCTGATCATCTCTATGGCCTTGTCTGGGCTCACTCCAACTACCACAAAGCCCCACAGGTCTATTGATTCTGCAAACATTCTCGGTATCTATTCTAAATCCATTGCCTCTCTGTGCCTTGAGCTGGACATATTCCTAATAATTCAGTTTCTCTGATTCTAGACAGAGTCCTTCAGATGCCATGTGCTCTCTTCAGTTTTTTACATAGCCTTCTCCTTAGCTTGATATCCTGCTCCCAGCACCCCTCTTGGAATTCTTACGGCTTGGTACGGTGCTGAAATTTTTCTTCATTAGGGCCTCCTTCTGCTGCAAGAAAAACAATGTCAAAAGCAGCCTTCATGCTTGAGGTTCCCTCCAGCCCCAGTCTCCATTGACAGTTCAATGACACCTCTTCAGTCACACTGATGGCCACAAATACTTTTGTTGTTTGGGTTTTCTTGTTTGGTTGCCTTTTCTTCCTTCTTTTTAAAGACCATCTCCCAAAAAACATAGCAAAAGCTGTCTGGGGGCTAACACATCATTTTCATATTAGCGCCCCGATCACAAAACTCAGCACTCTAAGACTATCTCTGCCTTCTGGAGGTCCTGAATGAGCATTACACTTAGGACTTCCTGCTTGATGTTTCAGATGTGTTGTATTTCATAGAGGTCCTTGACGACACTCCCAGGATAAGTGTCAGAATCTGACAATCATTTCTTTTGACAATATTTCTAGTAAAATACATAGGTCATCAGAAACAGTATTATTGACCTTGTGCTGGTTTGAGATCTGAGAGTGCACAAGGCTACACAGCAATCTGTCAGAAGTAATATTCTGTCTCTAATACAAACTAGAAATTGTTTGTACACTGAGTGATTTTTATCCCTTTGTTTTTTTTCAAAAATGTATTTCTCCAAAGTTTAGCTGACAGCAATAATTAAGGTTAATAAAGACAAAGGGACAATATTTTACCAAAGTTTGTCATTTTGACCCAAATGAATCATCTGATGTGTTCTATTTTAACTGTGGATTCTGTGTTAAAATAGCCATATCACAAATGAAATGGCTAAGGTTCTTGTAAGGTCTCTTTCATCTGGAGAGAAGACGTGAAAACCAAACTATTTCAAAACTTCCTTCCTTATTATTAAATCCATTCTGGTACTATCCCTCTGCCTAATGCATTATGCATTGAAACTAAATAATAGCTCACTGCTCAGATTCAAAATCTATTTTAAAATTTATTTTGTATTGCAAAGCGTCAGTTGAAATAGCTGCTGTTATTATGGTCAAATATTTTATTACAAGGCATCCCACTAACCCAACACAAACATGGAGGTAGATTACCTGGAACGTTTTCACAGAACAACTTGAAGACCAAGATGACCATTACGTACCACTTCCAAGATAAATTCCATATTTTAAAAGCTAATTTTTAAGCATATTTTTAAGCCAATTTATTCTTATATTGATCCATGTTTTTTCAATATTCAATTTATTATATTCAAAAAGTCTGTCCAGCCTCCAGCTGGAGATGCTAAGAGGTATGTGTTGCTTCACTTTTGTGAATCATTAGCTAATGGAATAATCTTAAGAAGCTTTACTTGTGGTTTTACTTTGATGTTCAGCATCATCTGCAAAATACAACATATCCTCTCTAAGCTGGTATTTGATTATAAGAAACTGCAGTAAGCAAAGCAGGATCCAAATTCTTTGAAGACCTGGACTAACTCCCAACCCCAACTGAAAGTCTGGCTAAATTCCCCTGTAATTCTCATGGTGGTAATAGTAATTTGGAAAAAAAACTAATATTATGTACCTATAGACTTATACAGCATAGTGACTTGGAGATAGTAGATGAAAAATGTGATTCATACACTTAGTCACCAGCCAGCTGACAAAAAGAAAACTATTTTAAGAAATAAGAGGAAAAAACCCTAAAATGCCAAACCTCATATAATAAAGTCTTACTAAAATTTTTGTCAGTGTTATCTTTATCATAGTTCTGCCTTCTAGCAAAACAGATCATAATAAACAATTCAGTAAAATCATTACAGGCTTAATTCAGTTGTCCACACAGAAGCATGTGGTATATTTAAGATGCTCTTTGGGTCTTCCTAACCCTCAGGCTGCCATCCCAGAAGACCTCTCATATGTTCTCAGCTGACAGCCCCCTTCATCAACACCATAACAGATTTAAAAAGAATTCAGATAGTGCAGTATCAATAATTATAACTAAAGAAGTTTAATCCTAGACTTGTTATCAACTTATTTTCCTTGTATAACCAGATTTCATGAATTATAGAATGGGCTGGTTTGGAAGACACCTTAAAGCCCATCCAGTTCCACCATCTGCCATGGGCAGGGACACCTCCCACTGCATCAGGTTGCTCAAAGCCTCATCCAACCTGACCTTGAACACCTCCAGGGATGGGGCAACCACAGCTTCTCTGAACAACCTGGGCCAGGGCCTCACCATTCACACAGGAAAATATTTCTTCCTAATATCTAATCTAAATCTTCCCTCTTTCAGCTTAAAGCTGCCCCCCCATCCTATTCCTATACTACCTGATCAAGAACCCCTTCTTGGCTTTCCTGTAGCCCCCTTTAAGTACTGGGAGGCTGCTATCAGGTTCTCCCCAGAGCCTTCTCTTCCCCAAGCTAAACAAACCAAACTCTCTCAGCCTGTCCTCATATGGGAGGTGCTCCAGCCCTCGCATCATCTTTGTGGCCTCCTCTGGTCCTGGTCTACTAGATCCACATTCTCCCTGTGTCATAGAATCATAGAACGACCAGTTTGGAAGAGACCAACCAGATCATCAAGTCCAACCATTCCTATCAAATACTAAACCATGTCCCTTAGTGCCTAGTCCACCCGTGCCTTAAACACCACCAGGGAAGGCGAGTCAACCACCTCCCTGGGCAGCCTGTTCCACTGTCCAATGACCCTTTCTGCGAAAAATTTTTTCCTAATGTCCAGCCTAAATCTCCCCTGGCAGAGCTTGAGGCCATTCTCTCTTGTCCTGTCCCCTGTCACTTGGAAGAAGAGACCATTACCCTCCTCTCTACAACCTCCTTTCAGGTAGTTATAGAGAGCAATGAAGACAACTCTAGAGCTCCAGATGGGGTCTCACAAGACCAGAGTGGAGGGGCAGAATGCCCTCCCTCATCCTGCCAGTCACATTTCTCTTGATCAGCAGTATCCTGGGCTGCGTTTTCTGGGCTGCGAGAGCAGATTGCTGGCTCAAGTTGAGCTTCTCATCCATCAGCACCCCCAGGTTCTTCTCTCTGGGGCTGTTCTCAATTCATTCTCCACCCAGCCTGTGTTTGTGCTCGGCCTTGCCCTGACCCAGGTGCAGAACCTTATGTACTAGTCACTAGCTTAGCTAAAAAAATGCCATCTGACATCCTTATAATCTGTAATAGTAACAAGCATAAAGTAATCATACAGGAAATAAAGAAGTAGAGATTTTACTGATCTAAATGCAATCTCTAGTAATTTGGGTCTTTTTCTCATTCTAATAAGAGAACTGCTTAGGCTTAGCAGCAGAAGACAATTGCATGTCATGGAGTGGCATAATACAAAATGAGAAACTTAATATCTGTGAGAAAAAATGACATTATTAGCATTCAGAGCATAGCCTATAACATACTGTATTTCCATTACTTAAGAGTAGCATTTGTTTGATCTATTCAGAGCAATTCTGGATAGGAAAATTTAATTCACGGGCACAATCTTATTACAGCATCTGAGACCAACAGGACTATCGCTGCCTTTCCTGCCCACCACAGGACTTCTGCACGCGGACTGCAAGGATACAGTCATGTGCAATTATTAGGAAAATGTCACGTAAAGAATAAGAAGGGACTTAAATCACTGTACAAAGATTTAAATTGGAAGCTGCTAAGGTTTTAATAACACTCTGCATATGAATTATGCTTCCAATAACACATGGATGTATTACGAAGCTTTAGCTGGTATAGAGCAGTTTCTTATGGCTTAATGTATCTGAAAAGAGAACAGCTGTATTTTGTAGTAACAAAAATAGCAATTATGACTCCAACTCGTAGTTTAAGTCACTTAATTATACCTGCAGTTAATTTAGGGCAAAACCAAAACAGTTAAATGGTTTTACTTCAATTTGTGAAAGTGGAGAGACAATACTCATTTCCTCATATTTATTGGAGAACAGTAGTGAACCCACAGCTGCAGTGCTGTGTGTCCTCTAGGCACGCGTCTTGTTTCAGCTGGACTCCTGCAGGCCACCTCTTACCTCCACCTTCCACCATACACGATGGTTTCCTCCATCACTGGCCATTTCCCTTTCTACCCACTGCAGTGCCTCCAGCTGTAGCTCTGTATCGAAAGATATCCAACCATGAAAAGAGAGCGCAGAGATGTAATTTTGAAGGAAGCGAACACACTGGATGCTCAGTGCAACGGATTCTCAAGCCCATGTGTCAGTGGGAACCAGTGAGGTCAGGGCTTCCCTATGCTGATAGGGCTGGTTCCAGCAGATTCCAATTAATTCCAGCCAGTTCCACAGCAGCCCCACTGCAGGGCACAGCTAAGCTCTGGCAACAGATCTAAGAAGGGGAAAACACTGCATGGCTGTGAGGAGGGAAGAAAAACATGTGAGAAATGAGCTCTGCAAGCAGCCAGGTCAGAGGTGGGACAGCAGATCTGGTGCAGACACTCACCTGCAGCCCCTTGAGAGACCATGGCAGACAAGATTTTTTCCTGAAGAAGAAGATTGAGCCTGTGGAGAAGATCCATGCTGGAACAAGGGAAAAGCATGATATCTAGGTTGAATAAGCTGAGAGCAATAGAATGTCCTGAGTTGGAAGGGACTCATGAGGATCCTTGAGTCCAGCTCCCATCCCTGAACAGGACAACCCCATTACTGACTCCATGTGCCTGAGGGTGTTGTCCAAATACTTCTTGAATAGAAAAAATAAACCCCACGTATAAAAATACATTTTGAAGTCCCACCAAATGTCTGCTTTCTCGTACATTAACCACTGGCTAGTCAGCATCCTTCCCTGGCTTTAAGGAGAACAGCTGCCAACAAGCAGCCTTCAACTCTCTCAAACTGCGGAGGCTTTGTTACAGAGACATTAACCTGCAAGAAACTAATTCCAAGAGGATGTTGATGTTTCACATTACCACATGTTAAACATTTAAAACTATACAAGTTACTTAAAGCTTAAGTGGTGTGCTAAAATACAAGATTAAAGTTTCTCCTTTATTAAGGCTTTCAAAAGACTGTATATTTCAGCCTTTGTCAAAACAGGTGATGTTACAGATCACTTCACACACTCTCAGTTATTATTCCCTACTGGACATTCAGCTTCCACCTCTCAGTCAGACATGTTGTCTCCAGCAGAAACTACACCCCCCAAACCCAAACTGCTGTTTGAGTGAGTCTCGTGCTTAAACAAGAGAGGTTCCCACAAGCACCCATCTTTTCCTCACTCCCGTCTTCCCAGGAGAGTAATGGATCTTCATTATTCATCCCCATAATCATGGGTATAAGATGTAGGGCTTGTTCCTCTCTTTAACAGCTCATTTCAAAAGGTTAAAAAAATAAAATTATATCTTGTTGTACACAACTGACTCATGAAAAGGCTACGTATCAGCATAACAGGCACTGTAAAAAACTCTTAGTTCTGCTTGTGCATGAAGTTATGCAAAACCTCCTGATATTAAACATCTGGAAGGCAAGGACATGCCAGCATGCTCTGAAGTGACAGCCTGGCTCCTGGCAGCTCCTCGCTTGCCGAAGAATTGAGCCTGTGTATTCCAGACACTCCACACTGATTTTCCTTCTGTCAGCAGTTCTTGTGGACAGGTCTAATCCATCCAGGCAAAGAGGACACCTTCTATGTCTCAGCCATTGTATACTTAAAGAAAAACACACAAGTTTCAGTCTGCATACGTGGAGAATAAAATGTAACCAGGTAGAAAGGACAGAACTGTAGGAAGGTCCCTCAGGTATGTCTTTGTTCAGTCATTTCATTTGCTGGAGTTGCATCTGTGACACAAGAGAACTCAAGACTGTGGGCCCAGAAAGGGGTCACAGAAGCCTTCCAAATTTCAGAGGCACAAGGCAAGGAGACTTCTACACATCTGGAGCCAGCTGAAGGAAGGTAATGTTAAAAAAAAATTCCTTGGAGTTCATCAACATTATCAGATATAACACAACGCAAGATTGGTGCAACTCAGTATTCCGTACTGTTGCCTCACAGAGGCTAGAAGAGCCTTCTTAGCTGCATTACCAGTTCTCCTTCTCATCTGATTCAGAGTGTAGGGAATCCTGGGGAGGAGAAAAGAAAAAAAACAAAAAAACCCAAGAGATTCTTGTGTGCACACTTCACCTTCAGTCTTTACTGCAAGAGAAGGATTAAAGAACCTCAACCCTCCCTTGAGCCAACATGAGATTTTTCTTTACCTGGGTTAGAAGTTGATGATGTCTCAGTTGTCTGTAGAAATGCAACACAGAAGGATCAGCTCTCACCACTTTTGGGTCAAAATCCAGAACACGGAGACCTTCAAGGCTGCGAGCTCGGGAAAGGGCTACATAAGCCTGCCCACTTTCAAAGACACGAGACAGGGAGATCTCCACACAATCTAAAGACATACCCTATCAAAGACAGGGAGAAGCTTGTAACAAGACAAAGAACATTTTGCTGTATCAACATTAACCTGTGCTGCAAGTTAGAAAGGGACATCAGAAAAAAATACTGGACATCAGAAAAAATTTTTCATGGAAAGAATCATTAGACACTGGAAGAGGCTACCCAGGGAGGTGGTTGAGTCACCTTCTCTGGAGGCATTTAAAAGATGGATGGACAAGGTGCTGAGGGGCATGGTTTAGTGGTTGATAGGAATGGTTGGACCCAATGATCCTGGGCGTCTTTTCCAACCTAGTGATTCTATGATTCTGAGTCTGTCATCCTCAGTGTGCAGTTCGATAAAAACAAAATGGTCCATGCTTGAATATGTAATTGATGAAAAGATGGAGGTTTGAGAAGTAGAAGAAAGAAAAGGACAGTTTTGAACAGTCAGGAAGTCTCTACCAGGCAGTAGGATCTGACTCTGATTAGCCTCTTGTGTAAAACTCCGCAAATCCCATATACCCAATACAGTGCAGAAAGAAATCCTGTGGGTTTTATTTCTAGTGATTAACTGAAGGAGTAGCCAGGTTCAAGCAGTGCTCAGACAGACCATCCGAGACAGTCTGGGTTAGGCCTGGCCAGTCCTGTCTGCAGCAAGAGACGTGCCAGGCAGCAGCAGAATTTACAGCATGGACTGCTTTGAACAGTGACATGAGAGCAAACTCGCACATCTCTTAATGAGAGATGTATCTATCAAAGTGTATGAAGTCTTCTGGAAAGGTAGGACCCATATTACTTAAACTGAAAAAAAACCCATCACACACATCTGAAGGGGAAATCCAGCCCAAAGATCCCACCTAGATTCCTGCACCATCCTCAGGTACACTGCAAACCTCAGGGTCACAAACAGTGACAGCCATCAGGGGAAAGACCACCCTGATCAACCCACAACAATCAATAATGACACTTTATAGCCCAGCACCAAGTACTCCATTAGCAGCACCCTTATGGAAACTCTCGGGACACAGATGGGTGAGCAATACTGCAATAGACAAGTATCACAAACATAAAAAGAGGTGCTGCCTTCTCTGCAGCAAAAGACATACCTATCCTAGAGCTCCCAAGCTCCCCCACAAGCAGGGCCTTTCAGTTTTCATTCCTGTTTTACCAGCAATGTAAGTTCACTCGGAAAGTAAAGTTTATGATGGCATAAAAGTCTAAAGGCAGCCATATAAGACACTCACCTGACTCTTGTGAATGGAAATGGCCCATGCCAATTTTAAAGGCAACTGTTGACGACTCAGATGAATTCCTGATGGTCCCTTGAAGACCCATTTCTCCATTTTGATGACCTGTGTGACCCTGCAGAGAAATCTAACCTTAGGCAGCCCTGTAGGAATAAGAGTAGGAGAGAAACATGGATGTATTCCTGATACTCAACAGCCAGGAAACCAGCAGCCCAGGGACATTTTTTCCCCTCCTCCTTCCCTATGTCAGTCTTTCATCAACTGTAGGACTGCACATAAAAAAGAAAGAAAATCCCACACTGAAAAAGCAAAACCCACACACAGGATGTCCTGAAATTATATTTGTGACCTTCTTAAGGAGGAGAATTAAAGTCAGATAATTTATCAGTGCAGAGAAAAGTACCCATTGCAGGTAGCAGAACATTATACTCCCAGAAATACAAAATAAAACAAAACTAGAATAAAGACACCAAGCCTCGCTTCAACAGAAGTAAATCCAAATGAGCACACACATCTAGAGAACAAGGACAAGCAAACACAAGAGGTCCTAGAGAGCTACAGGTGATGCAGTGCATGATATGCCAGCTCTCATTGCAGAGAAGACCTTCTCCCAACTTTTCCTGGCATTATTCTTATCAGGCAGTAGACAAAATCAACAAGTCATCAGCAGTTAATGATAAATTGGTTTAGTTTCCCCCTCTCCCTGCCCCTCCCTCAATAAAAGATCAAATTTACTTACCCTTCTCTTCACTTTCAAATCCTACAACAACTCCTCGTGCTCCATTCACCAGCCCTTGAGATACATCCAAGTTCTTAGCTAGCATCACCTACAGAGAAAAAGAAAAATCCCTGAGTGCACTGGCCTGCTCAACTATCCCCAGCTCAGCTTCCAGCCAGAAAGTGTAAGCACAGCAGGCTCACGTGGCCATGACTGGATAAGATTCCAAGCAGAAAGGATACAAACACTAAGCTCGGGGCTTCCATTGACCTGGCTGTTCTACACAGAATCTGCATTCTATAAATTTACCTGCCATTCCTTTATTTTTTTATGCCATTTGACGTGCTGTGCTTTCACAAATGTACGTACACTCACTCACCTGAGCTCCAAGCTTCAGCTCAACTCTACCACCCACAGGACACTGAGCATCAATCAACTTCACTAGCATTGGGTCGCTGTCCAGAGCCTCAAAAGTGTGCACGTCTCCTGTTAAGGAAAGAAAGATGTGACAAGTTTCCGCTATTGAAAAATATTTGACACAGTGTTGCAGGAGGCTCAGCACTTTTTTCTCTTCCTCTTTTGATACCTATTCTGTTCTGCTGGTAGGATATCGCCACACAAACCTTGTCACAACTAACAGCACAACGCTTACTATTGTGTCTCCCCAAAATATTTCCCAGAGCATGAGAAGGGTCAGGAATCAAAGTTCAGCAGGAAACAGGAACAGAGCAGTCACCAGCTTGGGCACATGAGCAGTTTCACTCATTGCCAACACTACATCTCCTAAAAGGACTAAGGAAGAATCCGAGGCCAGAAATAGGGAGGTAGAAATAGAATAGCCCTTAATTCAAGTTGTGGCTGCATAGAGCACAGCCTTTCCAAGATGTTATAGAACAAAGCAGCAAGGACATGGAGGCAATAACGACCCACCTGACCCCACAGCAAGTAATAAGCTCCCTGCCTATTACACACCAAGAAGTAGCAGTGTGGATTTTTAAGCAAAAAGCTGTAAGGTTTTTCCCCAGGCTGCTCAACTCCAACATGCACAGCCTAGATTGCTGCTGCTGTGCACGACACAACACCGGTTCCCCCTGACACCACAGTATCCTTCTTGCATCCATGCAGAGCTCAGCTGCAAAGCCAGAGGTTTCCTCTCAGTAGTTCACCTGGCAGCTGTTGCAAGCGCCTCTCATTAGTTATTTCTACATCATCTTTATGGGTGCAGAGCCGCGTAGCCAGGATCCCATCACGCTCAGACCTGTTAGTAGCCGTCTGCATCAGCAGCCTGGTGACCTCCTCCGTGCACCTGGTACCCAGAAAAAGGCAATTGTTATATAAAGTGATCAGGAACAAGTCTTGAGCAGCAGTAACCTGTACACAGCTGGATCAGGTGGTGTCCCATGCCCCTAGAGTGGACAGAGGATGATAACTACACAAAGTTGGAAAGCAGGACAAGTATGTCTCCCAGGCCCATCCTTGCCACTGCCAGCCTGGGATTTTTTAGCAGAAATTTCAGATGGAACCTACAAAAGGCTGTTCTTTAGCAAAGGAGCACACATGACACCTGCTCACGTTAATTAAAGCATTCATAGTCATCACCCCCAGCCACACACTCCTGATGGAGCAGAAGGAAAAAGTGATAAACAAATCTTTCCTCTGCTCCATCAGTAAGGAGCAGGGATTACTAAGTGAGTGGAGTTTCTCCTCACCTGCCTAAACGGACTGCACTCAGGAGCGAGACAAAGGTCTTATCAGTCTGTCTCCGCACTTCAGTCAGCTCCATGTTTATGTGGATGCATTTCCTCCAGCTTTTTGCCTGGCAAAGCATTCTCATGTTAAAAAAAGACACAAACATGTAGCATCAGAAAGAGTTTAGGGACATTTCTGTACCTGGAAGCAGAACTTGGTTTCTTCATTAGACTTGCACACTGGGGGTAGTTGCAAGAAGTCCCCACAGATGATTAGCTGAATTCCTCCAAAGGGCTCATCCCTTTTTCTCACTGCCCTGAAAAGGAAGGAAGAGAAGAAAAGAGAAACTTTGAGTGCCCTCCAGGTCAGGACATAGTTGGGTCTCAGAAGTTAGTTCTCTGTCATTATATTCAATCATACACCACCTGCAGTAAAAGGTGGTTATCCTCAGCTGTGGCAGAAGAACTCTAATAATTAAGCAATGCTATTACAAGGCATTCATGTTTCTTTGTCTGTCCACCCCAGGTGTCATTACTAGTTCCTTAGTAGCTGCTGTACTACAGCTGCAAGACAGAAGTGCCAGGCAAGGCACCAACAGCTGTATTCTGGACTCAGCCCTACAGACAACTCTTAGCTCTGAAGATGGAAACAGCCACAGCTGGGGAGCAGGGATATGACCAAAACCTATCTCAAGATAAAGGTCTACGCACACTTCTGATTCCATCCTTCCTTCCAGTCGTACACCAGTGGTTGCCTTGTATTCATTCACATGACCAGAGGAAAGAAGCAACCTAGAAGTTCAGGGTAACTCATTCCTGTCAGCTGTTTGACCTGATAATCGCTCACCTCGCCACTGCTTCCAGCCTGTCGAAGAACTTGCCGTCCACCATGGAGATCTCATCGATGATTAAATGCTGGCAGGCCAGCCAGTGCTGGCACACCCCCGGCCTCTCTGCCAGCTGAATGCACTGTTCCAGCGGGGCCTTCCCAGAGCCAATCCCTGGCAGGGAAGAGGAGAACAAAGCTTTGGGAAGCTCTTCACTCTTTTGGATGGGAGTGAGAGCTTCCAGTCCCTCGCAGACCGATGCGAGAAGTAGTTACAATCACAAAAGTGGAATATTCTGGTTTGAGCTAAAGTAGAGTCAGTTTTCTAACTTCAGCTAAGTCTCATTTAAGTATCTATTCTTTTAAAGATGCAGACAGTTTTCCAGACAACTTGTTTTCAAATAGCATGTTGTGTTTCAGACACTGTTCTCTTGAGAAACAATAACGCCTTGGGCTAACTATAATATGTGTTGATGTGTCATCTTGTGTAATCATTTCCATTTGTTTATAGTCTCTCTCCATCTAAAGAACCTAAGATCAGGCAGAACAGGTACCGCACCAGTTAGTAGAGATTTGACTGTTGCGCAGTTCACACTAACATTAAAGTTAGACCTTAGAAGTAATAGAATATGCACGAGATTTCTGGGAAGCATTAAACACATGCAGATAGATGGGAAATATATTCTGTAAGCAGCTCTCCTCTTGTTGGTGGAATTATCCCTCATGCATCTGGTGATGTAATAAAGGATGCTTGATTTCTAAAACTCCAAAATGAGTCCTGGAGAGTTTATTTGCCAGCATTTAATGGCTTTAAATTGGAGGGGAAAGATCTAGATTGGACATTAGGAAAAAATTCTTCATGATAAGACACAGGTTGTCCAGGGAAGCTATGGCTGCCCCATCCTTTGAGGTGTTCAAGGCCAGGTCGGATGGTGATTTGAGCAACCTGATCCAGTCAGAGGTGTCCCTGCACACGGGAGGGGTTGGAACTGGATGATCTTTAAGGTCCCTTCCAACCCGAACTGTTCTACAGATCTATGATTCTGGGTCTCAAGACCATTACCTGCGAAGGCATGGAGAGTGGTGCCCCCGATGTGGCAAGCTGCCACTCCCGTGCTGGCTGTAACATAGGTGCTCTTTGGAGGGAGGGATCCCACAATCCTCTTCAGCAGGAATGACTTCCCAGTGCCTTGGAGAAGCAAGAAGCAACCAGTCAGTGGTGAGGTCAAACGACTTTACCCAGGGACAACCCAGACCCCTCACCTGCGCAGCCGGTGAAGAAGATGCTCTTCCCGCTCCGCACGGCGCTCAGCACCGCCTCCTGCTCTGCTGAGAGCTTCAGCGGGGGACGCCTCTCCATGCGGGACACCTGAAGGAAGGAAGGATGGGGAAGCTGGTAAATGGGACTGGAAACTGCAGCAAATAACAGGAAACTTGGACGGGGAATCAAGAGTGGTAACCAAGGCTGATAACTCAGGCCAATAACCAGGAATGGTAACTGGGACCTGGATTAGTGACTGGCACTGGTAACCGGGGCCGATAACAAGGAAGGACAACCTGGAAAGGTGACTGGGACCAATAACTGGGAATTATAACTGGGAATGGGTACAGTAACTGGGACTGGTAACAGGAGCCCATAATGGGTAACCAGGTATGGTAACTGGGGCTGATAACTGGGGTGGATAACTGGGAATGGGAACCAGGAATGATAACTGGGAACAGGATCCTGCAACAATAACTGGGAACAGGATCCTGCAACAATAACTGGGAACAGGATCCTGCAACAATAACTGTGAACAGGATCCTGCAACAATAACTGAGGCTGATAACTGTGAAGGGGATCCTGCAACAATAACTGAGGCTGATAACTGTGAACGGGATCCTGCAACAATAACTGAGGCTGATAACTGTGAAGGGGATCCTGCAACAATAACTGAGGCTGATAACTGTGAACGGGATCCTGGAATGATAACTGGGGTGGATAACTGGGAACGGGAACCTGTAACGATAACTGAGGCTGATAACTGGGAACGGGAACCTGGAACAGTAACTGAGAATGGGAACCTGAAACGATAACTGGGGTGGGTAACTGGGAACTGGAACCTGGAACGACAACCGGGGTGGATAACTAGGAATGGGAAGCAGGGCAAATAGCAGGGAATAGCACCCGGGACCCGGGCCCGGCAGGCGTGGGAGCGTAAGACTCACCGTGAGGGGCCGGTGCTGCGGGGGCCGCGCGGGGCTGATGGCGGCGAGGGCGGGCGGCGGGCGGTGCCCGAGGCGGGGCGGCGGCGGGTCGCGGGCCGCGAGCTTGTCCCGCAGGAGGCGCAGGAAGCGGCGCAGGGCGTGGGGGGGGCAGTCGGACAGCAGCACCTGCTCCCCGCCCGGCCCCACCCGCACCGCCGCGCGGCCCTGGGCCCGGAACCGCGAGAACACCCGCGCGGCCCCCGCCCGCAGCGCGAAGCTCAGCGCCGCCGGCCCCGCCAGCACCCGCAGCACCGGCTGCCGCAGCTCGTTGCGGCACAGCAGCACCCGGGCCCCTCGCAGCACCCGCCGCCGCGGGGCCGCAGCGCCCGGCACCGGCTGCTCCACGGCCACCGTGCAGCACAGCTCCGCGTCCTCCATGTAGGGGGGAGATGCTGCCGCTGCCCCCGGGGGACGATGATCCTGCTGATGCTACTGATGATGATGATGATGCCGCCGCCCCTGCTGCCCCCGCTTCTACTGCCGACACCGCCCCCGCGGCCCCCGCTGCTGCTAATGAAGATGCCGCTGCACTCGCTGCTGATGATGAACCGGGTGATGATGACGATCCTGCTGTTGCTGATGCTACTGACGATGATGATGAAGGTAATGCCCCCGACCCTGCTGTCCCAGCTTCTGCTGCCGCTCTTGCTAAGGAAGACGCCGCTAATGAAGATGTCGCTTCCCTCGCTGCTGATCACGATGATGATGATCCCCCTGCTGATAATGATGATGCCCCCACTTCTGCTGCCGACACGGCCCCTGCGGACCCCACTGCAGCTAACGATGCTGATGATAGCGATGATAACGCTGATGATGCCCCCACTGCCCCTCCACTGCACCTAATGCTGCTGCCGCTGCCCTCGATAATGATGATCCCGCTGCCGCTGCCCCCGATAATGATGATCCCACTGCCGCTGCCCCCCCACCCCACGCGTCCATTCAAACCCGCCGCGTGCAGCCGCAGCCAATCAGCGCCGGAGCTTTTAAATCGCCGGCCAATGGGAGGCGGGAGAAGGGGAGAGTGGGCGGGGTCAGAGCGCGCGGCCGCAGCCAATCAGCACTGGGGGTTTAAATCGTTAGCCAATGGGAGGTGGGGAAATGGAGGTGGGCGGGGTCAGGGACCCCAACCGCGCGCCCGTCGCCCGGCAACGCGGCCATTAGGCCGCGTTGCCAGGCAGCGGGCAGGCGGCGGGGCCATGGCGGAACGGGACGCGGTGCGGGAGGGGCGGCTGCTGGAGGAGCGGGTGCGGAAAGAGCTGCGGGGGCAGAGGCTGCACACCCAGTACGGGCTGAACCCGTGGGGCCGCGGTGAGCGTTGCGCCTGGAGATGAGGAGGCTGAGGGGAGGCCTCGTTGCTCTCCACGAGCTGAAAGGGGCTGTAAGAAAGGTGGAGAGGGACTATTCATAAAGGGTTGTGGTGATAGGATGAGGGGAAATGGGTATAAACTGAAGAGGGGCAGCTTTAGGCTTGATGTAAGGAAGAAATTCTTCAACATGAGAGTGGTGAGGCACTGGCCCAAGTTGCCCAGGGAAGTTGTGGCTGCCCCATCACTGGAGGGGTTCAAGGCCAGGCTGGATGGGGCCTTGGGGAGCCTGATCTAGTGGAACGTGTCCCTGCTCATGGCTCGGGGGCTGGAACTGGATGATCTTTAAGCTCCTTTCCAACCTAAACTATTCTATGATTATCAGTTCCAACCCTGTCTACTACTAAGCCATGCCCCCCAGCACCTCATCCAGCTGCCTTTTAAACCCCTCCCTGAGCAGCCGTTCAGTGCCTGAGAACCCTCTCAGTGCAGAAACTTTTCCTAATTTCCACTCTGAACCTGCCCCACCACAGCTTGAGACCATTCCCTCTCATCCTATTGCTACCTGGGAGAAGAGACCAGCACCCCTTCCCTTCCTAGGAAGTTGTGATAAGTCAGTGCTCATTTGAAATAATGCACCTGTATAATTTCTTTCCAGTTCACGCCGTCACGAAGAAGCCCATGTCTTGGCATGATCATATAGAAGAGGCAGCAGACGGTAAGAAATCAGTGAAGGGCTTGTGATAATTACATTAAAAAATGTACATCAAGTAGGATTAAAAAAATTCCAGTTAGTCAAAAAGATGATACATGTGGAAAAAAACCCTGTGACAATAAGAAAGTTTAACGAAAATCATAAATTAGTTTAACACAAGGCAGACTTTTAGTTATCAGACCATACGATTCTACTTGAGAATTTAAATCTGTTTCAGGGAAAACAAAAAACAAAGCTAGAAACATGTTTTATGCATGTATGTTGCCTGTCACTGCAGGTTCTACCTAGCCACCGCATCTGGTCAGCTGTTGAAATGGCTGCCAAGTCTCGTTTTAGAGCACAAATAAGAGTAACCCTTATAGAAACTGATCCTTTGTTTCTAACATGCCAATTTTATCCTAAACCCTTAATGGCTGGTTGAGGTTGGCCTGCTTTAATCAAGAGTTAGAGGGTAAAAACAAAATAAGGAAAGGCAGCAGGTCTCAGGCAACCGAGAAAGGTAAAGGCTAACATGTAGAGCTGGTTGATACAAGATGTAGTATAAGAAAAGATGCTACAATATAATAGACAGGGATGACAAGAGGATGGTGTAGATAGGCAGATCTTGAAACAGATTAACTGGAGTAGAAACATCGTCCTCTTAGAAGATCACAAAAAGCTGGACCTGAGCCAGCAATGTGCACTCACAGCCCAGAAAGCCGGCTGTGTCCTGGGCTGCATCAAGAGGCACAGCCAGCAAGGTGAGGGAGGGGATTCTGCAACCCTGCTCTGTTCTGGGGAGGCACCACATGGAGTCCCATGTCCTGCTCTGGAGCCCTCCATGCAGGAAGGACATGGACCAGTTGAAGCACATCCAGGGGGGGCACCTCTTCTATAAAGAAAGGCTGAGAGAGTTCATGTTGTTGCCTGAAGAAGAAAAGGCTCCAGAGAGATGTTATTGCAGCTTTTCAATACATAAAGGAGGCCTATAAATATGATGGAGACAAATCTTTTAGCAAGGCCTGTTGCTCAAGGACAAGGGGTAATGGTTTTAAACTAAAAGAGGGTAAATTTAGACTGGATATAAGGAAGGAAATTTTTACAATGAGGGTGGTGAAACACTAGAAGACACGGTCTGGGAGGCAGTGGAAACCCCATCCCTGGAAACATTCAAGGTCAGGATGGATGGGGCTCTGAGCAAACTGATGAAGTTAAAGATGGCCTTGCTCCTGCAGGGGGGTTGGACTGGATGACCTGTAAAGGCACCTTCCAACCCAAAGCATTCTATGATCATTTGCAGAAGCACAGAAGTTTTCTCCAACCTTGGCTTTCTTGCTATTGCCTGGAGAGCACCAGGATGCCTCATTCTCACATACATTCATGTGACTTGTTTATAAACATATTTTCATTTGTGTCTCTTAAACCAACAGCCAGGTTTCTGAACATTATCCACCACGCAGCACTGGAGCCAACAAAGAAATATCCAGAGCCACAAACTGAAAGCCAAAATATCGGCTGGAACACAACACCTTTGGTGAGTAGGATGCTCAAAGAATTCAGCTCTCTGTGGGATTCAGAGAGGTTCAGCCCATCGCACTGAAAAACAGTCATGCAGGAAATAATTTGTGTCACGTGGAAAATGGGACTGAGTAGGAACAAGCAGAGCTGTTCGTGGACAAAAAGCTTTACAAATTTACACCTAAGAGGGCTCTTCACGCTCGTGTAGGCTTGTGAACACACAAACAGTAGAATTCCCTGAGAAACCTGCATGCAAAACATGCACAGTGACAGTCAACCCCACGCATATATTGCCCATTGCCACATATGTAGTCACGGCTGTTTATTAAAGCATTCAGCCTTGAGGAACAGCACAGCGAGCAATGCGAAGTGACACACCTAAGTACCGTGGAAAGAAATGTGCTGCTGTGCAGTATCTTTCAAACAAATTGCAAGCAGAACCATAAAATTAATTATCAGCTAAGGATACCCATGGCAGAATACACCAGTGAGAATCCATTTGGGGAAGCGTGAATAAACAGGAGGAAAAGAAATCTTATTAACAAGC
This sequence comes from Piaya cayana, assembly GCA_013389865.1. NCBI lineage: Eukaryota > Metazoa > Chordata > Aves > Cuculiformes > Coccyzidae > Piaya > Piaya cayana. The sequence continues at coordinate 4,989 of WAAB01009222.1, read as the reverse complement.
TGAGACATCAATCACATCTGCCAAACGAAAAGCTGTGATGATAACTGACTTTGTAGATTAGTGTTTCAAGAAATGGCAAATGAAGGCTTGATTAATTTTGGCCTATTACAAAGAAAATGAAGATAAATAAGGAAATAGGATATTCTTCTGCAACTTTTCATATATTACACTTCAGGTAAACAAGTTACCAGGCTGGAGACAGCTCCCAGCAGGGTTTTACACTGTTAGATACTGCTGGCAGGATTAGGCTGGCAGAAACTAAATTTGCATGGAGGGAAACAAGTTAATTATAGAGTCAGGACTCATGATGTTGTTTCATACATTAAGTTTTCCTTTTTCACCATGTTCTACTGTAACAAAGCAGTGAGCAGTGTATTCTCCAATAGGCAGTATTCTCAGCAGCAGGAACACCTACATCACTCTTCTCAGAAGGTATGACTACTACTAATTCTAGCAGTCACACGTATTCATAATTTTTCTTCCCCAGATTCACTTGGATCGTACTGATCGCAGACTCTACTTCCCACACCGGAAAACTGATATCACTAAATAAATGACTTACATGGAGAGGAGCGGTCTTAGAACCCACAGCAGCAGAGCAGCAAAGCCACACAACTTAAAAGCAGTTAATGACATCTGATATTAGGCCCTTCTAGTTATTAGGGGAGCCAGGTATTGTTTTATGAAGAGAAGACTGCAAGAAAAGGGAAAGGAGAATCTCAGTCTGTCCAGAATTACAGCCTGACCATAGTTACAAAAATCATAGAATCATTGAATCACCAGGTTGGAAGAGACCCACTGGATCATCGAGTCCAACCATTCCTATCAAACACTAAACCATGTCCCTCGGGACCCCGTCCACCCGTGCCTTAAACTCCTCTAGGGAAGGTGAATCAACCCCCTCGCTGGGCAGCCTGTTCCAGTGCCCAATCACCCTTTCTGTGAAAAACTTCCTCCTAATGTCTAGCCTAAATCT
>WAAB01009221.1:25002-46956 GCA_013389865.1 Piaya cayana | reverse complement strand
TTTTTATTTTGTTATTTTATTTTCCACTTAGTTCTTGATAATTTTCCCCTGACCTGTTGGTAGTCGGTGTGTTTGTATGTGTACAGATGTCTGGGTGTATATTAAGAAAAAGGAGTTCTCCAGTGCTGATCTTTTTTTTGCGAGTCCTTCTTAGAACACACAGAACTTCATCCTCTTGTGGTTGTGTTTTCTTGGTTTGGTTCTTGGATTTTTTTTTTTGGCATTGAATCACTTTTCCACTTTTTGGATGTTGATGGGTAGTAATAAACTGCACGTTCTGCCAGCGACACGCCCTGACTGTCTTCCTGCAGCAGCCTTCTCAAAAGCAAACCGGTATTGAAGACCATCATCTTATCCAAGCAGTTAGATCTGCAGGGCTCTTCCCTTTGGCATTATGAAACACTTCCTTGAAGTGGGTGATCGAGTGGTTCTTTTTAAACTCTTTCCATTTTTGTGGCCCATTTGAGAGAAACAGCCTTTCATTCAGTTTCCACAGGTCTTGCTTAAGAGTATCTTAGTCTGTTGAGACCTCTTTCACGTCCTGCTCCATCATTTGACTGCTCTTCTCCAGTTCAGAGAAATTCTCCATCGCATGAGTTCAGAGAATTTCTTTATGGGCCACAGGTCCAAGAAATCTGGATGCTTTCTGAGGTGCATTTCTCTCAGTGCTCAGCACTCTGATTTCTTGTAAATTAGGCATTACATGAATTTATTAAATCATATGTTTTCGTAGTTAAAAAAAATGGGAGAACAGGTAGTTTGAAAGACATCACAAATGTCACCTATGGGAGGTGGAAACAGTTTGCCTTTGTTTCCCAAGTGGTAACTCATGTATGAAGTACGAAAGTGGCTGTGATTATTACCTTGTGATGAGCTACAAGAATTAGTTTCTCAGGGAGGTTTGATAACAGCTTTATTAAACGAGGCAGTTGCTGAGTGAGTGTTTTATTGGGAAGTGTAGAAGTAAGCGCTCATGATTGATCAATATGGGTTTGTTTCGTTGGAGGTTTTTGTTTTATTTTGTTTGATTTAAAGCTGCAGAAGTGTGTGAAGATGTGTGATTGCAGCTAGGGGTGCATGGGAAGCACCAAGCAGTAGCTACAGTGGAAGCCCTTTATTCTAGGGATGCTTTTGTGTTTTCCTTCTGTTACTTTTTCCATTACAAATACGGTTTTTGCTGTTAATTAAGAGGTCAGATGAGCTTCCATGTATTTGAAATAGGTACCCAACACCTCTTCTAGTCCTGTGGAAAGGGAAGGCTTGAGGGAGATCAGTTCTTTATTGTCTCATTGTTAGCTCTGTGTAAAGCTTTGGAATTTTAGCTTTCTCACCTGTGTAGCTCTTCTTGAAGAAGTGACCAGTTTAGCTTGTATTTCCGAGCTGCTTGATTCCTTTTGGTCCTGAGCTGTCACGACCGTTTTGTTTTCAGAGCTGGTGTGTGGTTTTGGACAGTCTTCCAGAAATTCCTGTTCCGAAAGTTTCTTTTGTGAGTTACTGGGTGTGCAGCAAAACTCAGTAGATGGTTCCAGGGAACAGAGCGTAGAAACCCCAGCAGTTTTGCATTTCTAAATCTCCTACCTCACCTCTTTAGACCTGCTTCTGTCCGCTGTCATCTTTCATTCTTTCCAGCACCTTTCCTTGGTTACCTGATATAACACATCCGTTTAAATTAAGAAGCCTAGAAACCAGGTGAGGGATGAGCAAGTTACTTTCCAGGACCTCATAAACACAGTGCAGTTATATTGTGGAGGTTCACCTCATGGACAGCAACAAACCTGAGGCAAAACAAGAATAAACTCTAAATAGTCATCCTTCATGTGCAGAAAATTCAAGTTGTGAGCGGCAACACTTCATTGGATCATTGATTTTCCTATAAAAACACCTTGAAAATGCTGTTAGTGAAATCCTGTGAGGGCCTGCAGGTGCTCCTTGTAAGTCATTTTGCTTCAGTCAACTGCTGTGTGCGTGTGTCGCTGCAGCCTAGTGCTCTCACGTTTTAAATTTGAGTTACATCCTTAGTTCTGAAGATGGTTTAATAAAAGTCACCCCTGTCACTGCTGTTAGTTTTAAGTATGCAAACGTTGTAGGGCGTTCGTCTGTTAATTTTGCATAATGCACTGCAGCAAAATACACAAGATTTTGTTCTTGTTCCAGTTGTTTGGTCCCTGAGGGAGCCCGCAAAGCAGGGCTGCACGTGGAGCTTGTGTAGTTAGCGTTGCGTACACAGTCTGGATGCAGATGCCAGAGCTTTGAGCTGCGTTGAAATCGCTTTGCCTTAGTAACATTTAATTGTGGCTGAGTTTATTCCTTGTGTTAACATATGCAAATATTCAGCATTTATTGCCCCACGAGAAGCATTCAGATACACTAAACGCTAATTCATCAGAAGTACGGTGTTTCACATTTATAACTTCGTTCAATTTTTAAGTTTTACTCATGTTTGCAAGGCACTAATTTGTAGTATCATGTCGCTGTACTAAAAGTGCTTTCTTTTTCGTTGTGTTTTGTGGGTAGTGCATGTCTTACTGCCTAGATCATTCCGCATGTTATTGATGCATGTTTTGACATTTGTTGTGTCCCCCAAGGCATGATAAGTGGGTATCCGCCGGCGCTGCCGCCTTTGCAGGGCCCCGTTGATGGCATTGTTAGCATGGGCAGCATGCAGCCACTTCACCCAGGGGTGCCCCCACCCCACCAACTCCCGCCAGGTATGCCAGGCATCCCCGGCATCCCACCGCCCGGTAAGAACCTCATCCTCATTTGCTCCTTGTTTCATTGCCGTGTGTTTGTCATTTAACCGGTTGTTACAGCTCGGTTTGGTCACAACTTGGGTGCCTGAACAGGCCCGGGTTGGTTCAGCTGCGGCGCTCGCTGCGGGACAGATGAGGTAGAAGTGGAATGTTGACAGAACCGCATGTGGAATAAACCAGCTGCAAAAGGGGAGTGGAAAAATGTGATGTGCTCCAGCCAACAAAGCTGAAAGCTGGGCTCAAACCTATCGGAGGTCTGAAAGCTAAAACCAGCCTGTTTATATCCTTACATCATTTCACAGAATCATAGAATCACCAGGTTGGAAGAGACCCACAAGATCATTGAGTCCAACCATTCCTATCAAACACTACACCATGTCCCTCAGCACCTCATCCATTTGTCCCTTAAACCCCTCCAGGGAAGGTGACTCAACCCCCTCTCTGGGCAGCCTGTTCCAGTGAACAACAGCCTTCCACTCCCTTTCTTATTCAAAATGGGCTTATAAGTGAAATGTATTGTTCTATTTCCTTACCAAACTCTTTTTTGGTAGGTTAATACGTGTCAGTAGCCAGGTTGTGTGCTTACATGAGCCCCTGGCCATCAGGGCATTGACGTGTTCAGATTAAACCTTGTTGATAGAACAGGAACTGGAAACATTTGAGGGTAAGGTGAACTCTCTTTCCTATTGTGGCCAAATTCTGAATTGATTTTTTGAGAGCACATCTACTACACATNTTTGATTCACCTTCCCTGGAGGGGTTTAAGGCACAGGTGGACAAAGTGCTGAGGGACATGGTTTAGTGTTTGATAAGAATGGTTGGACTCGATGATCCGGTGGGTCTCTTCCAGCCTGGTTATTCTATGGTTCTATGGTTTTTCCAGAGTTAATACCATTAACATGTCCCCATGACAGGGGAAAAGGTGTTCATCTGCCCTCTCCTCCTGTTGCCTGCTGATTCTTTCAGCTTTTAGCTCTAAAACTCACGTTCCTGTTTAAAAGACGTGCATCCCGTGGGTTCAGCAGTTAAACAAGCTGTGATCCAAAGCGGTCTCATTTGGCTCCCCTACCCCACTTGCAGCTGTGTTTATCAGAAGCTCTCTTAAGATTTTATCCATATGTAAATTGTTTTTTGGGGGTGTTTTTTGCTTGCTTGAGGGGTTTTGTTAAATCCATCGGTATCCGGTGTGCAGCATGAAGCTTTGCTAACGTGTGAGATTGACCATAACATCACGTAGAGGGAGCAGGAGCTGAGCCTGTCTCCAACTCACCGGAGCAATGCCCTTGAGCACCCATCAGGCAGCACAAATGCTTGGGAGGTGAATCCAGGGCAAGGCATTTCTTTTTCCCACCGGAGAAGTGACCTGCTTGTATGGTGTTTAAAGCTGAGAGGATATGGATTAGGGGAAAAAGTAATGCCTGGGAGTGGAGGATCACAGGTGAAACGCTGCTAAATTGGGCTGGCTGGGCAAGGGGCAACTAGTGCTCCGATGCTGGAGAGTTCCAGTGCCTTCTGCCAGACCTCTTCGCAAAACAAATCTGTGTCATACTCTACAACTTGTATTATCGATGTTTTTCCCAGTGGAAACACGTGCTCTAGTGTGTGCAGTGCAGCGGCACCTCTTCTGATCACTGATACAGAAACCTGTATGCAAATTAAACCCTCAGAGGGGCGTAGTCGGTTTGCTGCTTTTCCATTTAATGACTATGAAGAGCAGCACAAACAGAAAGAAAGCAGCAGGCAGCATAACTCTCGCTCATTGAGACCAGAGCATCTGTATGTAAAATAAGGGAATTGTATGGTTCTCATTCAGCTTTATAAATGTTTCAATCTGACATTGGTGTCCGCTGCACTGCGCAGTGGGGAAAAGCCTCGCTATGTTTGAGAAAAACTAACAGCTTTTATTTTATTAAAGTTTATTTCAAATGTTTGTTGGTCTCGCAGATGAAAGTGTTGATGCGTCACCTTCAAGTGACATCTGATATTAGTGAGATCTCACTGAATTTGTGTAATGGCTTGGATTTCCTCTGGCTGTGAATGTATTTTATATAAAAACTGAGCACAAAGAAATGTTCGATGTTGCTAAAGGAAATCAGCATTTCCATTCTTAAAGGATTCCAGGAAGATCTTATCAAGCCAGAGATACGTTGTCAGTGAAAAGTTTTAGTCAGACAATCACTAAGTAACACTAAGAAAAAAATCTGAAAACCGAAAAAATAATTCACTTTGCATTTCTTTAATTAAATGAGTTTAACAGGCCCCGTATCAGTGTTTGCTAGTTGTCATGTTGGCTTTTTTTTTTGTTTTACCCCCTCATTCAGAAACTCCTCAAGTGGTTTCTTTTATTGGGGGAGAGGGGGATATCTGAATGCCATACATCTGCTTAACTGGGAGCAATGATATCAAAAGTATGAGTGTTTACTATAGAAGACCAAAGAAGTGGTTGCACTGCTCTGAAATAAGACTAATTATTTTATATTTTGGAATCTAGGTGTTATAGGCCAAAATGTGACCCCCATGGTAGGCACTCCAGCACCCGGAGCTAGTCCTTTTGGACACCAGGTGAGTCATTTCTGCAGTAATTATGAGGCTCTAAGGCTCTGAATTAGTATTTGAACTATAGAATCGTAGAATAGAATCATAGAATAGAATCATGGAATCACCAGGTTGGAAGAGACCCACTGGATCATCGAGTCCAACCATTCCTATCAAACACTAAACCATGTCCCTCAGCACCTCATCCACCTGTCCCTTAAACCCCTCCAGGGAAGGTGACTCAACCCCCTCCCTGGGCAGCCTCTGCCAGTGCCCAATGACTCTTTCAGTGAAGAATTTTGTCCTTATGTCAAGCCTGAATCTCCCCTGGTGGAGCTTGAGGCCATTCCCTCTCGTCCTGTCCCCTGTCAGTTGGGAGAAGAGCCCAGCTCCCTCCTGTCCACAAGCTCCCTTCAGTATCTCAGTTAAGACATTTAGGGATGTACGTATCCTTTCCCGGGGAGAATGTAAACCACACCAGTATTCAGAACCAGTTAATATCTTCCACTCAGCCTGTATTTCTTGGTTGCATTGTTATCACACTAATTAGGTTCTGTCTGGTGGGGTAACTTCGGCGGTATAAGCAAAACAGTGTTTTAATTTCTTTTCCTTCTGCTAAACTGAGATGAGTCATTTCATCCCACTGTGCAATTTGCTGGCAATTTAAGTTTTGCACACTGTGGTGGAGCAGAGAGGAGGCTGCCCACTTTCTCAGCCACCGAGATGATGAGTGGGTAGAACCTGTTTTGTTTGCTCCCGTATTTCACAGGCTGCCCAAGCAGTTTAGAATTTGTGAGTTTGGAGAACAGCGATGATCGGATGTTCCTTCTCAGTGATTAATTCGGATTAATTATGCAACACATTTCCAATTTTATTGACTTTATTTTTGCATCGTAAAGACAAATATGGTTTTTGGCTAGAGGGCACAAAGGAAACAAGAAGTGACGTGTAAATGCATATCGTGACAGTCAGTTTTTCCAGACCACAGGATATCTGTGCCGAGTTCTCAGTGCTGCTGCTTAGTCACAACGGTGAGAATTCTCCTGTATCCCCGTGATTTTTGCCTGGCAGCAATTAGCATTTATTCTGTGGAAGCATCCCGGTTGTCCAAGTGATCAGAATCAGTTCAGATCAGATGTTTTAGAGTAAATCCTGCACTCCGCAGGCCACATATGCTTCCTCTAATTTGATCATTAATGAAATAAAAAGGAGGAAGACGTGATTCACAGATGCGAAGCGGCTCCCTTGCGGTTCCTCTGCATGTGATCTCTCCATTGCTTTGTCATTGCAGATAGGAATCCTCGGCCCGCCAGGACAGCAGGCGCCGCCTCCATATCCCGGCCAGAGCCCAGCGAGCCAGCCAGTTATGCAGCAGCCCACGACTCCCATGTTCGTCTCCCCTCCACCAAAGACACAGAGGCTTCTTCATTCTGAAGCCTACCTGAAATATATCGAGGGGCTTAGTGCTGAATCGAATAGCATTAGCAAGTGGGACCAGACCCTCGCAGGTAAGGCTTTGGGTACAGAGTGGGATGATTCCAGGAAGAACACGCTTCTTTGTAACCGCTAATATTTTTTGCTTTTATGGAAAATGCTAAATAAATCTGCTGCTTGCTTAATAGAATCATGGAATAGTTTGGGTTGGGAAGGACCTTAAAAATCATCTAGTTCCAACCCTCCTGCCATGGGCAGAGACACCTCCCACTAGATCAGGCTGCCTGAGGCCCCATCCAGCCTGGCCTTGAATCCCTCCAGGGATGGGGCAGCCACAACTTCTTTGGGCAACGTGTTCCAGCATCTCAGCACTCATGATGGAGCAATTCCTCCTTATGTCTAGCCTAAATCTGCCCCTCTCCAGTTTATCCCCATTGCCCCTCATCCTGTCACCACGAGACTTTGTGAACAGTCTTTCCCCAGCTCTCTTGTAGCCCCTTCAGGTACTGGAAGGTTGCTATAAGGTCTCCTCGGAGCCTTCTCTTCTCCAGGCTGAACAACCCCAACTCTCTCAGCCTGTCCTCATACGGGAGGTGCTCCAGCCCTCTGATAATCTTTGTAGCCTCCTCTGGACCCGTTCCAACAGCTCCATCTCCTTACATTGAGGATTCCAGAACCGGACACAATCCTCCAGATGAGGTCTCCCAAGAGAGGAATAGAGGAGCAGAATCCCCTCCCTCGACCTGCTGGCCATGTTTCTTTTGATGCAGCCCAGGACACCGTTGGCCTTCTGGGCTGTGAGCGCATGTTGCTGGCTCATGTTGAGCTTCTCTTCAACCAGCACCCCCAAGTCCTTCTCTGCAGGGCTGCTCTCAATCACGCTATCCCCCATCGTGTACCGAAAACGGGGATTGCCCCGACCTAGGTGCAGGACTTTGCACTTGACCTTGTTGAATCTCATGAGATTCTCACAGCTCCACTTCTCCAGCCTGTCCAGGTCCCTCAGGATGACATCCCATCCTTCCAGTGTAGCAACAAAATAAAATGTACACATTAGTAATTGTTAAAAACAAATTAACAGAATCACCAGGCTAATTTGAATTATATGAATCTAAGAATCAATAAGTAATCAGACTGTTTCTTGACCTTCCAGCACGAAGACGAGATGTCCACTTATCAAAAGAACAGGAGAGCCGACTCCCTTCGCACTGGTTGAAAAGCAAAGGGGCTCACACCACGATGGCCGATGCCTTGTGGCGTCTGCGAGACTTGATGCTACGAGACACCCTGAACATCCGCCAGGCATACAACATAGAAAATGTTTAGTCGTGTAATTGCTTCTTTCTTTGATACCGGCATATAAAGGCGTTTTGTGGAACAATAGCTGTTTTAGTTACTGGGTGGGGAGAGATAACCAACAATAATTTGTATTGCATTTTACTGTACATTGCAAGACCATTTTTATATAAGGACACTTTTAATAAGCATATTTCACTTTTTGTTATATTAAGTTGACTTTATCAAATACACAGATTTTTTGCATATGTTTCCTTGGTTTGGAAGGCGATTTCATAATTGGTTAAGTGTAGTCAAGGATTCATCTTTCTTATACTTTATTGCTGAGAATCTGATGCCATTGTTTTTATAAAAAAGAAGAAAAAAAGAAAACAAAGTATTAACAAATTGGTACAACAGAATGTGAAATTAGTCATAGTTTACATCTTAGAGGGATGTGTGTTCATGTGCTTGTGTGCACTAGTCGATTCCCGCAGGGATCTCGCTTGGATGTGAGCAGGGAGTATCTCTTAGAAGAAGCTAAAGGTAAGACGTGCGTTGCCGCTAGAGAAAGAAAAATGACATTTCAAGCGGCTCCCGAGGCAGCTGAGTGGGCCACAGCGATCATGGAAGGGCTAGTGCAGACGGCACAAGGGTGTCTTGACTGCTGATGTTGTCCGATCCTGTCCAGTTATTTAATTGTGTAGCCAAGGTCATTGTGATCCTAAATCAGTAACAGAATACGTGTGCTGGCACGGCCTTACGAGGCGAAGCTTTTATCTCCTGTGACCTGCTCGGGGGGTTCTGTGGTGCCCCTGGCACCGAGCAGTGGGAAGGGGAACCTCCATCCCTAAGCAATTCCGTGTGGGAGAGGCATGCGGAACTGCGAACCAGTTCAGGTCTTGGAAGGTAAGTTAGAGAAGGGAAGTCGAGTTGATTTATTAGTGACATTTGGAAATTCACACATATTCTGTTAATGATTGAGCAGTGTAAGACATTCTCGTACGCTTTCTTTTAAGTGCATCGATTCACTTTAATGTATTGATCAGTGAAAGTTTTGTGATGCAAGAGTCGATAGATCTGACACATTAAGGTAAAATACCGCTGTGCCGTGTGTGCAAGCACAGCACAGCGAGACCGTGGGGAACTAGAGCGCTTGCATCACAGCCTTCAGAGGGTGTGGGGCTTGGTTTGGGTTTTTTTTTTTCCTTTGTTTAGCTAAGGTAGGCATAGACTTCTTGCCAAATTTCAAGGTTTTGACTGCCTTCTGCTACAGACTTACCTGTCCTCGTAACCAGCCAACCTTTTGGACTGCAAGGCTGTTTGTTTGAAGGTAAATCCTTTCATGTACTTAATTGTAGAAAAAAAGAATTAATAATTTTAGATTGTGTTAAGTGACTGGGAAAGCAATATTGGTTTGAAAAAGGTGTTGGCCTGAACACACGGTCATTGCATCTCAGTCCAAAAGAATTGATTTATTGATACACTTTGATCTCACTGCTAGAGATGTTCATCATGTGGAAATGTTTAATAGCACAGAGTGGTTTTTATTTGAGTGCATTTGGCAGGAGGTTAAATACTTTTCTTCAAATACTGGATATCTTGGGTTCCATTTTGCTGATGTAATTAATACCGATGAGGGAAGCGACGTGTGCGAGTAGAACCTGTTATTTAATTTTACTGGCTAATTTCTTTCCCTGTTATTGCAATCCTCCAGTCATTGTGCAGAAAACCATGTAATTACAAGCAGGCACTTGAGGACAGCTTAGGTCAGATGTGCAGTGGATGTGAAGAAAGTGGAGCTGAGCAATACAGGGAAATCCCAGGTTTGAGCTCTACAAGTACAGAAATTCTTTACTGGCCTTTGTAAATGACCAATAACGTAGAAACTGAATAGTTGTAGACGACCCCCACGTATACGGTATCATCTTCAAATATATTTAGGTTACGACAGGCTTTGCGAAGCCACAGAGATGGGACGGTGAAGCGAATCAGGCAGCAGATCCTAGTCTGGGAGTGTTTGGAACTATCATGAATTGTACTAATGCACCACCAGATTCTCCTGTTTCTCAGCATTAACACAAATTTACACCAAAGAACCCGGGATGGATTTTAATTTATTGATTTATTTATTCTCTTTTGAGGACTGGATGGGGCTCCCTTTGGAGCCTGTATAACTCAGATGTTTAATTTATCTGAAGGTCAGTGCCAAGCAGACTTGCAGCACTGGCTCTCCTGCCCGAGCAGCCGAAACCCGATTTTCACTGCTCTTCCCGGCCCAGAAGCAAGAGATTGGAAGTGCAAGCGACCCCTGGGTCCTCCCGCAAGGCAGTGCAGAGCGCTTCAGCTAAGCCGCTGGGCTGGCCCTGATCAATTATTTTAAGCTTTGTTTATTTATTTCAAACCCGTGTCTCTGGACATTGGAGGTGTTTCAGTCGATTGCAGTAAAATTTAGGTTATGATGGCTACAGTCTAGAATTCCAAACCAGCAAAAGAAACTGTTCTCTGACTCTGGTTTAAAAAAAAAAAAAAAAAAAAANAAAAAAAAAAAAAAAAAGAAAAAAGAATAAAAAAAAGACATGTCTGTCTGTCTTTTCTCTCGCCTTGTGGGTGTTTGAACCCCTCATTTGTTTTCCACTGCCATTTGTTGTACTGGCGCAAACAAAACTTTCATATTAAAATAAAAAGTATGAATGGGAAATGGTTGGCTTCTGTGAGAGCGAAAAATAGATCAATCTAGGACTGGTATTTTCATAAACCGCTTGGAAGCGATTAATACTTATTTGTTCTCTTCTTCAGTCCTTCCCTTCCATGAGAAAATTTACTGTTTGTGTAAAAATTCAAAGCGTTGATGTTGGTGACTTTTATTTTTTTTTATTTCAGCGTACTTTTTCGGACCTGGTTAATCCATGCTTGGCTTTTCGTTAGATCTTGTACTCCTGAAGGTTAAGCTGCAAGCCAGGTTTATAACATGTGTATGTACCATCACTTTGTTTACCTGAGTCTTTTTAATTTGAATAAAAATAGTTTGCAAAGTGTTTTGGATTAACCGGTCCCATCAGGACTTTGATGAGGATTTGATTTCAGGCGATTCTGGCTGATGCTAATCCAGATGTTATCAAGTCCCTGGTATGTGCGTGCTTGTTTATGGGTAAAAAATCCTCTTTATATCGTCCTGTGTATTGAAAGATGTGCCTGGTGGGTGATAAGAACAGGGATGCTGAAAAGTATGGTTGAAAATTAAACCATAAGGAGCATGAACAGCAAACATTGAAAAATGTGTGACGCATTGGGAACAAGCTGAGTGGAGATTTAATAAGATTCAGTCGGTCCCAGATGCCCCCTCGTTAATTGCTTTGAAAATAAACAGCAAGCCTTAATTTCATACTAGAAACTAACATGGTTCAGAACTCTTTGATGTAGCTGTGTAATAAGGAAATGAGAACAGTAATATGGAAAAAAGCATCTTTTACTCATTCAAATAAAAACCCCAACAGGATAGAGGTTTTCCTTAATACCACAAACAGCAAGAAAAATTAAATGATAGTAACCTCTCAGTTCTCAAAGCGCCTCTGACACGTAAAGAGCTGTTTAATTATTCAGGACAGCTTTATATTTCATTAACACACGTTCATGTCCTTCCTGTGCCAGGAGGGATCAAAAAATCCAGTGCAGACGTGTGGTTGTGCAGATCATCGTCTGTTAAAGGAGGCAGCAGGTGAGACATGAAAAGAAATGGAGGAGAAAGCCCTGAATTACAGAGCAACCTGAGTAACTTGTGTGGCGCGGGTTAAGCTAAACACAACGAAAGCTTTGGAGCAAAGCAGTGAAGGATGCTTGGACCTTCTTGTCCTAAGGAAACAGAGCACTGCCAGGGGAGAGTCCCAGAAGGCTCCAGAAGGAAAGGTAGAGGGAGCTAAAGCTCAACACTTCAAAATCTGGCTTTTCACTTATGCTGTTTTGTGTTGCTGCAGTCAGGATTTACTGCAGCAGAACAATCTGCAACTGCAAAAAGAAGCTTCTGCATGAGGTTTTGGGAACCAAAGTCAAAATCCAGGTTCTTATTCACAAATAGAGGGTTTCCCCAAGTGATTGAAGTGTTAGGGTTACGTCTTTAATTCTCTGAGTTTTTCTCTCCTGAAAACACAAGCACCACTAGCCCTGCAGATGGGTCCTTGCAAGGTGAAACCACCACAATGCTCACTGGCTCTTTAGCTGAAGAAAACTTCCTTCTGTGGGAAAAGGCTGTTAGGAGTTGGTGCAGGAAGGAGCACGTGTAAGTATCTAAACTCCCTCCAAGTTTGTTTTTGGGTAGATTTTAAGAACTGGCTGCTTTGTGGGCTCTCAGCATCTACGCAAACCATCATCAGTAAGACGATGTCGTTAATGCACGGTTCTCAGTGCTTCCCCAGCCCCAGTCACCCTAACACAATCATTAAGTAAAAGCTGTCCAGGATATGTAGTGAGCTCCCTTTTCCTTTCTGGGGAGTCGGGAGTCCTGCAGAGGTTTGCTAAGCCGGCTGCTCCTCTGCGCTTGTGCCTGTTAGCAGCTGAAGGATCCCTCTTTTCCCCAAAGCCCTCAGTTCACTGAGTACCAACAAAGGGGACGAAGGGCAGGCAGCGGAGCCTGGAGGCACGGGTGACTCTCCAAACAGTGTAGGCTGAGTAAACACTGAGCAGCGAGTCTGGCCTCTTTTTATCTGGATACAATTATGCCACATGGGAAAGAAAACAAATTGGATGAGAGTGTGGTTACTCTCAGCACAAAGGAAACTAACTAAAAATCATTGTTCCCATCGTGCCCGGATAGGATGTACGTGATGGGGAATGTTTCTTTCCCACTGGTCTTGGAAAAAAAAAAAAAAAGCAGCAGCCAGACTGCGTTTACTCAGTTTATTTAAAAGTACTAAACAAACATTAAATAAGTGGCAGAGGCCTGCATACAACAAACTTTTCTCCGTTGTATTTGGCTTAAATACAAAATATTAAAGATATGAAGGAGATGTAGGAAGAATAAATTGCCAAACCCATCTAAGAGCGTATTTCACAAATGTGTGGATTAGAGTTCATCGTGCAGACAAAATATTCCCCTCCCATCCACGTGGCAGTAATGCTTCTCTGGTGTTAATACAGCTGAAGCATTTGGGATCTTCCCCTTGAGGCTAAAATTCACTTTTTTCCATCCGTTCCTCGTACAGCCTTTCTGATCGTTTCCTACGGTAAACGTCATCTGCCAGAAAAAGATTTTATTTTATTAGTTTTCCAAGCACAACACAGTATGGACACACTAAGTTTGTCCTCTCTTTAAACTTTTCAATCGGCTTTTCTCTTGCAGGCAGCTGAGAATTCATGCCAACAGAAATCCCTATTGCCACTTAAAAACAGCTCATGTTCTCCCTCCCCTCCAGGCTAAAGTTCTTCCCATCAGTCCTAATTAAATATTTTTATAGGAAGACTGTTTCCAGTCTGATGCAGTCGTTTCTTGTCTGCTTTCCCATGAGAGTAATTAAAAATACAAATGCCCCAACTTGCTGAAGCCAAAGAGAAATGAAATTATAGGCAGAAAGTGAATGCCTGAGAACTGCTGTATTTTAGCTTTTTTTAAAAAAAAAAACCCCAAACCATTGGAATTTCCTCGTCTTCCCAGTCATTCCTCCTGCCTCACCCCTAAATAAAACCTCTCACTAACAGAAAATAAAGGTTATCAGTCTTGTATGTGGTCACTGCACGGATTACAGAGCAATAATCAGGCTAAACTGCACAATTAGTGTTACTGCCGTATGGTTTCATGTAGGTATAGCAGCAGGGGCAGCAAGAAAATAAGGCTCAAGCTGAAATACCACAGGATGCCAGGTGGGAAGGGACATCAGGGATCTTCTGGTCCAGCCTTTTTAGGTGATCATGGCCCAGCCCCCTGTCAAGCTCAGCCTTAAGTGTCCAGTGCAGAAGCAGCTTCCCTGGGGAGATTATCCCAATGTTTAACTGTTGTAATGGTGAAAAACTTCCTTCTGGAATCCAATCAGAATCTCCCCAGGATCAACAGATTCCCCCTTCCCCTTCTCTTTTCCATGTGGCTCCTCATAACAAAGCCTCCACCCTCTTGGCAGACACCTTTTCTGTGCTGGTAGGCGGCAGCTACACAAACGTGCTTTGGTTTCTAACCTGGCCTTATTCCTGTTCAGGTAATTTAATTAAACTGAAAAACCATAGCAAACCCAGGGCTGAAGTGGGCAGAGCAGCAGTTTTGTTAGCAGTGAGTTTGTCAGCTCTGAAAACCGTGTCCAACTGGTTCATTTCTCAGGAGACTGGACTAGATTTCTCATGAAAAGGGGAACATTCCTATATAGCAGAAAGGGGAGCTGAGGTTTTTCTGAAGGACACACAAATTCCTAGGTGGCTCCATCCCCTCGTGATCCAAAAATGCCTCCAAATAAACTCCCTAGGACTTGTTCTGCAGTTTCAGAAAGCAAACATCTTTTCCCAGGCCTGGCAACGCAGGGGAGCGATCTCCAACCACCGTGTGGAGCCAGACAAGCCNGATTTCTCATGAAAAGGGGAACATTCCTATATAGCAGAAAGGGGAGCTGAGGTTTTTCTGAAGGACACACAAATTCCTAGGTGGCTCCATCCCCTCGTGATCCAAAAATGCCTCCAAATAAACTCCCTAGGACTCATTCTGGAGTTCCAGAAAGTGAGCATCCTTTCCCAGGCCTGGCAACGCAGGGGAGCGATTTCCCAAACAAGCACTGGGAAAGGATGCGTTTCCCACTTATGTGCATGTGGATAAAGTTTCCTGTAATTCTTACGTATATTCTGTTACTTTCCAAGGACTCGTTTTAATGCTGTTATGAACTTCACAACAGCCAAAATTCTTGACAATTTGAAACTCTGGCTCCAGCTCTGCCTGATCTTGCCTGTGAGAGGGGGAAAGCCTGCAGAGGGGATCATAGAAGGCACATCTGTTCAGCACGCTGAACATGAAACGTTATCATTTCAGAAAGAATGTGTCTGGAAAGCACTGTTTGAAAATTAAACCCAGGCTATCAGCCTGTCAGTTGTCTCCAACCTTAAAAAAACTACAGTTCTTTGGATAAAAACTGAACTCTACAATCAAAATGTTCCACTTTTTGTGATATTAACTACTTCTCATATCGCTTTCTGGCCTGCAGGGCCGCCCCTCCTCACTCACAGAAGGTCTCCTGGCCGACGCGCACGTTGATCATGAACCACTCCATCGCTCCTCCGAGGACGAAGAAGAAGGGCAGGAACCGGTAAACGCCGAAGCGCTGCTTCCCCGGCACCAGCTGCAAGAGGCGCTTCACCCTCTGGCTCACCAGCATGGCCGGGCGGGGCGGACAAGGGCACAGGCGGCGGGAGGCCGGGCAGAGGCCGAGGGGACGCGCCGCAGCGCCGCCCCGTCACGGAGCCGGCGGGCGGTCACGGCAGCACTTCATCTACGTCACTTCCGGCAGAAGCAGCGCAACCAATCAGAGCCGAAGCACACGGAGCGGCGCAGCCAATCAGCGCCGTGGACCCCATACGGGCAGCCAATCGGCGCCGACGACCGCACACCAGGGATCACGTGATCCATCGTGGAGGCAGCTGATCTAAGACCACGCCCCCTTCAATCCAGCCCCGCCCCCTGGCTCCGGTGCTAGAGAGGCGGGCCTCGCGTGACTGTTCGCGGGGGGGGCGTGGTGTGGTTTAGGCCCCGCCCATCCACAACACAAGCCACGCCCACCGGCTCTAATACGCGCGAGTCTGATTGATCTGGGCGGAGATAGAGGCGTGGCTCCAGCGCGCTCGGGAGTCGGGCCTCGCCTGATGGGGGCGTGACTTCGCACAGACCCCGCCCTCTCCTCCTGGTCTCGTCTGACTGAGCGGGACGTGCATGGGGGCGTGGCTTATCACTTGCCCCGCCTTACCGCGGCACGCCCCAGGGCTCGAGGCGGGGGAGGCGGGCCTCGTCCAATTGGGCGGGAATGTATGGAGGGCGCGGCCTCACCAGGCCCCACCCCTTGAGTCGAGGTGGTGGAGGAAGCGGGTCCCGTCTGATTGGGCGGGAAGGGGGTTTGTGGGCGTGGCTTACCCAGGCCCCGCCCCCCGGTCTCGAGGCGGCGCGGGAGCCGCTCGGGTGCCTCGCGCCCCGGTTCCCGCGGGCGCCGCTACGATGGCCGCGCTGGGCAGGGGCGGCGGCGCGGCCCCCCGCCTCCTCCTCCTCGCCGCCTCCCGCCACGGCGGCCGCTCCAAGAGCTCCCAGTGCCCCGGCGATGGCGGCTCCCCCCGCGACCCCAGCAGAGCGCGGCGCGGCGCCGAGCCCGGCCCCGGCGGCCACAGCCAGCCCCTGCCCGCCGAGGGCGCCGACAGCAAGACCTACCTGTGGGCCAGGTACCACGAGATGAAAAAGCTGGTCTACGGTAAGGGACGCCTGGGGCTTTCCCCTCCTTTTTGTTCCCTCCGCTCTGTGTCTCGGTGCGGAGAGAGGGCTGGAAGCCTCCCTGGCCGTGCCCTCCGCCTCCATCGCAGCTGCGGTGCCCTGAGCTCCCTCAGCATCCTGGGCTCCCCTGTCCACATTTATCCCCGTGGGCTCCCCTGTGAGCGCCCATCCCCGTGGGCTCCTCTCTGGGCTCCCATCCCCGTGAGCGTCCTTCCCTCCCTCCATGTCCTTCCTTCCCTCTGTGGGGATCCCTCAGTGGTTCAGGCGGTGCAGAGGAGGTGGGTTCATCACAACTGGCCTCCCTAACGTGGGTATTGCCGTGGTGAGTGGGCTAAATGAAGGGCTTGTTGCATTTGTCTTTCATTAGTCATTGATTGGCACGCAGAATCATGGATAAGAAGGGACAAATAGCGATGTTGATTGAGTGGTGAGGAGCTCAAGGTCCAACTTAGAACTCACACAAGGATGAACATGGAGAAGTCTGATGCTATAGAATCATAGAACAACCAGGTTGGAAGAGACCCACGGGATCATCGAGTCCAACCATTCCTATCAGTAGTCCAACCATTCCTATCAAACCATTCCTATCTTTTCCTTACCATGAGCATTGGTGCTGGTGTTTTGGCTACGATGGACACAGGCAACACAAAAAAAAGTGCAGCTCCCATCACAACACAAGCAGGACTGCTTTCTCCTCGTTCTGAGCTCAGTTTGCGCTACCGATGCGAAACACCTTTAACTCACGTGTTCGTGGGTGTTTTGCTCCTCAACCAAGATGTTGCCTGGCTCTGTCAGCTACGTTGACATCTCGAGTGAGGAGGAAACTCGTGCCGCTCGCTGAATCTGTCCACGTGTAAAACAGGATTGCGGTCTTTTTGGCAGAGGCTGATCTCCACCGTATTAAATGCTAAAAATGTGAAAGAAAAGCCTTTGTCGCCACAAGGCAGGGAACTTTTTCTTGCTGATCTCTTGGTTCTCTGAATGCTGAAAGTAAGTGTGGTAGAGAGCTAGGAAGCGTGAGTTTGTCTGCTGTTAAATTGCTCTCCCTTAGCTGTTGTTTATCTAAGGCTTGGGAGAAGAAGGCAGCCAGTCAGAGGCATCTGGAAGAACTGTCTCACTCTGCTGAGATTGGCAAGTTCTGTCATTCCTTCCTCCCCCACCTTCCAGAACATGAGATTTGACATAAAATCTGAAGTCCTTCGTGGTGCACAAATGTAAAGGAATTCCAAGTGATCCGTTGGGTGCTCAGCCTGCTGCATTTCAACTTTTTGCTTTGCCGGAGCCGCTGTAGGCAGCACAGGCTGCTGATAGGAAAGTGGCTTTCTACTCAGTCCCTGCTCCAAGACCAAGTTGTGTTTTTAGCCCCACTGCTTTAAAGAAATTCCAGCTTCCAAGAGCTGTAACGGTTTTTGGTCCTTAATAACCTCAAAAGCGTTTTGTTTCTTTTCTGTAGTGGTCTTGAAACCATAAACGCGGGTGTGTTAATAAGGTATGATGTGATCCCGTGGGGAAGCACTCGCTTTACAGTGTGACAGATTGTGAAGTTTGCACTAACGTAGTTATAGTTTATTGGGATGCAAGAGATGCAGTAATTAGGGGAGCTGGACTAAGTGCAGAATGAAGTTTGATGAAGTAGCACAGTTACAGGGCAGACTCTTTACAAACCTTCAGGTAACTGAAGGTCACACACGTTGAAGAAGGTGGCCCTTGTTAGTTTAAATAGCTCCCCAACCCAAAATATCTAGGCTCTGCTGTTATTCAAGACTTGTCAAGAAGAGACGCAAACAGAGTTGGTCCAAGTTGTTTTAAACTGTTGCTTTGACAACTGGACTGAGTTGTGCAAAATGTGGTGTCAGCCTGTTCCTTTGTTCTTGATTTCTAACTGTGATGTAAAAGTGAATGTCTGCGGTTGGGTTATGGATTCAAAAACAATTGTCATACCTTAATGCTCATTGCCTTTGACTTTGAGAAGACTCTTGTGGCGCCACCTTCTCCCACCATCTCTTAAACTCCACCTTTGTGAAGTCCTTTGTCCTGTATTGTCAGTTATTGCTCTGCCAAGAGAATTTATTATGTGTTTTCAAAGGAGCTCTTGCTCAGGTCCTGATTTATAGAGCGATGCTGCTTTGTGCACAGAGGGGATTCCGGTGATAAACGCTGATGGAATTGGACAGGGCAGGTTGTGTAGGGTGAGAGCTTTTGTGCAGTAAAGCTCAATAGTGGAACGGGTTTGGTGGCCACAGCCCAGGCAGCGGAGGTTCTCTTCTTTGTAGAAACACACATTTCTGCTGTGCCAGGTTTGATAAAACTGGCAGCACAACATAGCTACACAAACACTACTGAGGTCAGACCTTCCCTTAGAGCTGGCTCGAGAGAAGTTTTTCCCTTGGTTATTCCCCCTGCTTTTTTTCAACTTTGACTCTTAAGAACAAATTTCATTACCTGTATGAGTTAGAGAACACTGCTTCTACTTTATGTGCTTTTTTTTTTCTTTGCCAAAAGGAAAAGTATAATCACAGTTATGAGAGGGGTGGTGTTGAGCAGGTCTTGTTCGGGTTTTATAGCATCTGAAGCATCAAGCAAGACTGATGGGCTCCCTCAGTAAGCAATATCTGAATCCTTGCAATTCTCTAGGAAATGACCAATCCTGAGCCTCGATGGAACTGTGAGAAACCCTCATTCACTGGTAAAATATTAAAAAGGACAAAGCCTTCGAAGCAAAGATAATAATTTTTATTATACAATTCAGTGCTGAATTGGATGCCCTTCTAAAAAAGGCATAAAATGTTACAGAGAACAGTGAGTGTATATATACTAGTTTTAAACAAAGCATATAAATCTCTTCAAGGTTGCTCATTATATTTTATTTGACGTATTCAGCCATGTCCGGAGACTCCCGTCAGGTTATCATTGCCAACTATATCTTCTTAGGCAGCTAAGCATCATGTCTGGATATCATCTGCATATTATTTCTCAATACATGACAGATAATTGGCAATTAATTAAACATGCACACCAGCTGCAGCAAAACTTAACTAATTCCCACAGAACTGGCAAGAGAGTGAGGATTTGGCTCTAAGCAAGTGTATATGTGTTTTCCTAGCTCTTTCAAACTTCTAAATGTGGCCACAATAAATCAGCTTTCCTAAGGAACCTTTAAATCAGCTGTTAACTTCTCGCTTCTGCCTGACAAGCTTGAATGTGGGAGCCACTGGGAACAGAGATAAGTTTCATAGAATCACCAGGTTGGAAGAGACCCACTGGATCATTGAGTCCAACCGTTCCTATCAAACACTAAACCATGTCCCCTAGCACCTCGTCCACCCATGCCTCTGGTTCAGCATTGATAACACCAAGGGTGTTTCTCAGAGCTAATCCTCCCTTCTTGTAGTTTGTGTGGATCAAGAGATACCTTTGCATCTGAACAACGCGAGCTGCAGTCAGCATTGTGTGCCTGTTGCATTTGGAAACAGGGGAGAGAAGGCACCACCCCATCTGCTGTCTCTGTTGGTGATTTTGGGGCTGGTTTGCAATCCAGCACGGTTTGATTCTGCTTGTGTCACTAATCACAAGCAGGCACAAAGATTTAAGGGCTCGCTCTTTGCCAAACCACAAAATGAGTCTAGTGCTGTGATAGTAAATGCCCTGCGAATCGCTTCGGGACTGTGCGCATTTCACCAGTTGCGGCATCTATGGGTTGAGCTGAGACTGGGAATGATGATTCGCAGCTGGAATCGGAAGTGCCACCAGTTATATTAACTTCCCAATCATAGAATTATCAGGTTGTAAGAGACCCACTGGCTCACCGAGTCCAACCATTCCTATTAAACACTAAACCGTGTCCCTCAGTGCCTCGTCCACACCTCCAGGGAAGGTGACTCAACCCCCTCCCTGGGCAGCCTGTTCCAGTGCCCAGTGACCCTTTCTGTGAAATTTTTTTTCCTAATGTCCAGCCTGAACCTCCCCTGGTAGAGCTTGAGGCCATTCCCTCTCGTCCTGCTTTGCTAAATGTAAGCGGTTTTTTGTCTTATAAAAAAATCCTATAGCAGCATTTGTCTGGTGCCTTTGTGTACATAAAAATGTTCTTTTGGAATGAAACAGTATTTTCTAGCATTGCTTTTGGTTCGTGTAGATTTCATTGGTAAGAAATCCCAAAAATATTTAGGCAAAATGGCATAAATTCCAGACTGTGCTCCGAGAGCAATTTTCAGCACACTTTTAACATGCTTTCTCTGTCATTTAACATTCTTTAAGCAATATTTCCCTCTTGGTAGAGGCATCTACTCTGGCTGGTCAAAGTGCTTTGCAGGAAATGGTACAAAACAACACTTCAAAAGGATAAAGGCGTTCTTGGGAAAGAGGAAAACTGTCTTTAGAAATCAAGTCAGTGTGAGCAGAAGCAGCTTTTTGATTCATGAAGAACATGGAGGATGGTGGCCAGCTGCTTTTCAGGATTGTTCTTTCCCTCTCGGGTCTTACAAAAAAACCTCTAGGAGCACAAAGGGTGCAAGAGATGAGCGTGAGTTGCCTTTTTTTAATGTTATTCTTCACCACCGTGCTGGATGGGAGGCTGAGAGAAGAGCGTTTCCTGCACGATGCTGCGGGTACCCCCGGGAGCTCATGTCTTATAAGGGACGTGCTTGGATGTGCTTGGCACCTCCTGACCGGAGCGTTTTTCACATCTGAAGGGGCCATATGGTGTCTTGGCGTCTCTAACTGTTGCTCGCAGTTAATTATCCGCTTTTGTTTCCATCTCTGCCGTCACGTTCATTCAGGATTGAGTGTTATTGCTTCCTATCAATGGGAGCTATTGCCTGGAGAGAGGCACTTGCACTGCTGTGAAGATACTCTGATATAAGCAGCTGTTCAGAGCCTCTTAGCAGGGTAATGAACGAGACTGTGTTTACCTTGCACTTAAACTCAGGTGTTAAAAATGCAAGAGATCAAACACGCTTTCTTGTGGTCTCTCTTTGTGGCCGAGTTTCATCATGTTCCGTGGATTCGCAGACGCTTCCCTTTAAACCGTCAGAGCTGCAATGTAGGGCCAATTGTGCAATTGTGCAGATTCCAGGGGTTTGTATCTATTGCAAGAGCAGTTTTTTTCTCCCCTGCTGACCTCAGATGTGTGCCCGCTGCTTCTCTCTTAGGTCATACTTTCTGGGTGAAGTGCTGAGTAGACAGTGACTAACTGTGTCTCCCTTTCCAGTTATGACCCAGATGGGAATAGGAGTTGGGATTATCATTCTTCTTAAATAACCAAAACTGGTTTTCATTTAGGTTTTTAAATGCTGTAATGTATCATACCTCTCCAGCTGTCTGTCTTGGCAGAGAAAAAACTTGAAAAATGGCATCTTCCTGGGCTTCTAGAGGGTATTGTCCCTTTGTTTTGACTTGAACATTGTCCCCAGATGATGTGCCAATGGCTTTCTGGCTTCCAGCAGGTCCAGGGAGGTTCTTCTCCCTCTGTACTCGGCACTGGTGAGACCGAACCTTGAATCCTGTGTTCAGTTCTGGGCCCCTCAG
>WAAB01009221.1:0-24987 GCA_013389865.1 Piaya cayana | reverse complement strand
TGGGAATGGTTGGACTCGATGATCCAGTGGGTCTCTTCCAACCTGGTTATTCTATGATTCTATGAAAAGGACACTTACACCAAGTCACGTGTGCAGCAGGAGTCTCTAAACTGACACCCAGAGCTTTTTTTCTTCTCTCTAGGAGAGCAGCGACTTTGAAACTACTATAAATTTAAGGTGGTGTGGAAAGACCAAGATGCTGTGGGTTGGTTTGATGACACTGGGTAGGAAACACAACACAGAGACGTGTGGTGGTCTAGGAGGTGTGCATAGGGAACACGTTGTGAGTGAGGCAATGGTGATAAAGTATTTTGGCTTGTGTATGTGTCTTTTTTCAGCCCTTATGAGCTAAGAGAGAACGTGCTGGGTTAGTGACAAAATGTCTCGGTAGGGTAAGATGATCTAGCAGGGAGGCTCTGTGCATTTGAGGCTGCCAGGGAGGGGTGTGACTTCATCCAGTGGGTTTAAATATACTTTATAAGTCATCCTGTGGCACAGATTCTGCTTATGCTTCTGATCACAGATAAGACTCGCTTCATGTGCACAGCAAGTCTCAGTCTACCCTTTCTGTGTCACAAAATCCTACTGCTCCCTTAGCTTTTCTCAGCTGTGTTTTTGCAAAAGTAATGACTGGCATGTGTTGTTGGATCTAGATGGGTCTCGTGTCTTCCGTGGAAGGAGGAGTTCAGGCAGCGGCGTTTTGTGCTGCTCTCAGACCACCAAAATGTGTTGTTGGCAAACGGTGAGCACTGGGGGAGCTTGACCTACTTGTAGGGCTATGGTAGCAGCAAGTGGGGTGCATTTGTCATTAAAAAAAAAATAGTGCTTTCATTAGAAGAGGAAAGCACCGCATGTTTGCACTTCCAGTTGTGCCATTTTCCTTGCGAGGAATCAAAATAACACACCCAGCAAATCCCAGTGTGTGCGCAGGAAAAGATCTTTCCACGAGTCCTCTGGAGGTGAGGGCAGGAAGCGGTACCCTCTTTGTTTAGGGTGCAGAGAGCATTTGAGATGAGGAGATGAAAGTTGTGATCATCTGGATCCCATTTCCCGTCTTTTAAAATCCCAGTGGAAAGGACTCAGATTGCCTCTGCCAGGAGCTTTGCCACCAGCAGGGTCGCTGAAAGAAGGCTCTTGTTCCTGCTGTGTCGCCAGTAAGTCAGCCCGCCTGCCTTAAAATACTGCTTTTTTTCCTAGTGATTCCTCTCTAGTTGATCTGATGAATCGCATTTGAAGGCCCAAGGAAAATGAGTTACAAGAGAGGGATGTGTACGGTTTGCAATAAGTCTCTTCCCTGAAAAATAAATATAATATATCTGAATGTTGTTTCGTTGGTTGCCTCTTTGGGTTAATGCTCACCATAATCATACCAAAATCTTTATTGGGAATGGGTGATATCTCTTTCAAATAATAGGGTTTTTTTTTGTTCTAGATGCAGATAAAACTTGGGTTTATAGCAAGGAAGCAATAAAGAACCAGCACAGGGATTCTTGCTAAAAGCTGAGAGTTAAGGTAGGAAGTTAAAAATAAATCCTACTGCTGATGCGGATCTGGAAAATATCTGCACTTTTCCTATCACTCAGAGAGAAAATTACCCATCTTTAAGGGGGGAGGAAACGTTCCCTTCCCCTCTCTGTCCCCCTGTGTGGATGTGACCAGACAGTGTTCTCTAGGGAACTATTTTTATTGCTCTTTCTCATCTTGCAAACAGCAAAAGCCTGGGGAGGGTCTGCTCCTGTCTCTCCCATTGTGGTGCAGTTAAAGCGCTTGAAAGAGGAGACACAGGTCACTTAACCCCCATTTTCCCAGGGGTCTGGGGAGCAAAATTGTGTCACCACACACATAGTGACTCTGTTTTGAAGGGACAAGCCACACGCAAGGACTGAGCTGTGTCCACAGCTGTTTATCAGAGGAAAACAGATAACTCGTTGCTCTCAGCATTATGTACTCTAAGATTGTGGCTTCACGTGGGGTTTTGTACATTTTTTGGTGTTGGTACAAAACCTTGTTTTATCCTACCCTTTAATAATAATAATAAAAGCCCTAACTGTACCTTCAGGATTGCTCTGTGAAGTCTGGCTGCCTCTATGAGAAACAAACAAAAAGTCAAAACATTTCTGATTTGAAGTTATCTCGATTTCTCAAAGTGCAGAGTGAGCCTGTTTGTCTTGCTCAGGTTTTAAGTGAGGGGCACGTGTTTTTCTGGTGATACATCACAGCCACCTTTCACTTCGAGCCTGCTGAAAGCACAGCTGCTGTGAGCTGGAAATTTGACACTTCAAAACCTCTGCTCTGCTTTGCTTTACGTAGGCCACAGTCCCACAGATGGTGTTTTGTGGCTTCCTGACACGAAGGGACGATCTTACTGTGAAAGTGGTTAACACCATCACCAGTCGCAGCCAGAGGTTTGAGTCTTTTTTTCACAGGGAGGATTATCTGAGTGGGTTAATGGCAGCGTCATCGTGCTCCCTTGCTGCTGCTGGGTACTACTGTGAGGTCCAGAAGGAAAAGCTGGCATTTCAGTGATCCTCTCGGTTTCTCTAACCTCTCCCCTTTCCCTTCTCTTAGATCTCCTTCCACCAGGAGTCTGCAATCTCCTCAACCCGGCCGCAATCTACGCTAACAATGAGATCAGCCTGGGAGATGTCGAGATCTATGGCTTTGATTACGATTACACATTAGCCCAGTATTCTAATTTACTACACTCCATGATTTTCAACACTGCCAGAGACATCCTAATAGAGCAATTCAAGGTAATGATGCATTAAGAATTTCCACTCTATTAAGCTTACAGCTTACCCAGACGTGCTTGCAAAATGCTGTGTTGTGTATGTGTCAGTTACTTGATTTATTGAGATAAATGTGACGTTTCACAATCTTTGATTGCAGAAAGTTTTGTCTGTATGTGGAATTAATTTCCTTTGAGGCAAGTTACTGTTCTTAACCTTCCTGAGGTTTTATAAATATCGAGCAGGAACCCTAGTCTAGAAAGGTCTGTTTAGCTTAACTATGGAAATAATGCCTACGGAATTGCTGGCTGGAGGTACTTATAGTGGAGAAACATGAACCGTGGGCCGACTCCGAGGCCGTACAGGATCTGACCTGTGCAGGTCAATGGGTGATGCTGCACAGCAAGTCCAATAACAGACACCCTGTTTGCAGTAGGTGTCTGTTTGGGGCATTTTCTTCTCGTCCTGTCTTTCTTTTTAGAGGGGCTCTGCCATGCCTTTGCTTTTCCTAATATGCATATCGAGTGGAGCTTACTAGAAGTCCTCACTGGCTGAGTGAACCCGTTACCTTTTACTGGTCTTCCTTACATGAGAAAAACTAGTTTTGGGGATCCTGATGCTTTGTCTCTCTCCATTCATTCACTTTCTTTGTTGAAGGGGCAAAGTGAAATGCTCCTGTTCCTTGGTCCGTTTATGCCGCAGGTGAGATGACTGGTAGGACTAAGCCAGCTCAACAGGTGAAATAATTTTATTGTTAACCCAGTGCTTATGCCTCTAACGACGTCGCTGTCTGTCTTCCCAGTATCCAGAAGGGCTTGCGAAGTATGACTACATTCCAGGGTTTGCCATACGTGGGCTTCACTACGATGTACAAAAGGTAAGCTGCACAAAATTCAGTCTCCTGGGACTTGTCTTCCATTTTATTAAGTTTTTAGTGGAAATACTTTTTGTCATTGCTTGTGATAACTTCAGCCACCAAAATATCAGTGAGCGTGGGTGGCTGGGCTTTCCATTGGGTGGCTTGTTTTTGCTTACAAGCCCTCCAAGGGAAAGATGCCCTTTGTGTTTGGTAGCCTCTAGCAGAAAGGGACATTCCAGCAAAGACCTCTGCTAAACAGCCTCGACAATTTAAAAGCCAGTTAATTCCACGAGCTAATTAATAGGAAACTCAGCTTGTTTGTGCGATCCTTTCTGTCTTACAGGAAATTTAAACAACAAACTTAATTCCTGCATCTGCAAGTACTTGCCAGGAGCAGAGGCATTATGTCTTACTCCAGTAATAGACATGACTTGTCAGGAGAATGTCCCCAGCTCCCACCTCCAATAATAAGACTGCAGGGAAAAAGATCCAGGCTGCTTGGTATGCATGCCTCTTAGAGGCACAGGAGCAAAGTGCAAGCATTAGCTTTAACCCTTTTCAGTGCTTTGGACCAGTTCCCTGAAAGCCTGATGCTTCACCGCCGGAGCTTTTCCTGTGTAAAGCTTTGAGCAGATTCAGGGAAGCAGACAGTACAGGCAGGAGTGGGGGGGGGGAAAAAAAGGGAATGAAGAAAAACAGCTATATAGTTTGCCTGTGTCTTTTGTCCTAACTGGCAGCAGACCACTCCTACCTATCGCTTTACAAAGTAAGAAGCAGATCTCTGAGAAACTGAAGTTGCTTTCTCTGTTTAAATCTCTGGCTGATATATCAGAGGAACACAGAGGTGACTAACCTAGTGTAGCCAAGCAAAGCACCCTTGGAGGGAGTAAAGGTGAGAACTCGCTTTTCTCAGCATCAGAGTTTGCAAAACACATGAAAAACTAGGTAGTGCCTGTAAATCTCTCAGCACCTTAGCCTGCACTCCTCCCAGACTACTGGGAGGTCTGCCCACAGTGTAACAAGCTGGACTGATACAGTGTGGTGATAAAAGAAGGTGCCTGAAGGTTGTGAATGCTCTGTGGAATCAATTACCTTGCAGTGTGGTGGAAACAGCACAATTAGCTTGGTGCTGTGTCCTCATTTGAGTTGCAGAGCATACCAGTTTAGTGCGAGGCTGCTTTCCATACCCTGAGAAGCTTGTATTAACAGCTTCGGAATGATGGATGGAGGAGGAGGGATGACTTGTGAATAGGGGAGTCTGATACAAAACACGCAAAGAAAGCTCTAGTGTTACCAGTCTGGGCTGTGAAAATCTTTTCTTGAATGTCTGTTGTGGAGGGGGAGAGGTGGTGGAAAGGAGAGCTCTTGTGTATAGAAAATGATGGGGCTCAGCTGCCCTCTGAACCAAAACTTGAGCACTTCGTTCTGGTTAAGATAAATGTGATGAGAAATAGATCTCTTGTGCACACGTTTTGCTCCTCTGGAATGTGTGTGTGTGCTTTTGGAAGGGAGATAAGAAGAGACTGTCTTGAGTCACAGAAGCATTGTTCTCTCCATTTGTGAGCTGCATCCCTGTCCACAGACTTTGGAGGGGAGCAGACGGTGGTTTTTTGGCTCATAGAAAGATCTTTTGCCAGGGAGGTGAATAAAAAGTCACAGTGTGTAAAAGTGGCTGGAGAGTAAGTGCAGCTGCAAGTACATGGATGTGGGGTGCTCATGTTACATTTTATTCTCTAAGTGTAATTTGTGTGGAACTTGAAACATATTTAAGTTTCACCTACCCAGTTCTAACAGTAAATGTCTATCCCTTATCACAGAGCCTTCTGATGAAGATCGATGCTTTCCATTATGTCCAGCTAGGGACGGCGTATAGGTCTGTCAGTTCTGAAAGTCATTTTCTTAATGCCCAGCTCTGCAAAGGTGGATTATGAAATCTGAGTATGTTTGTGGCAAACGGGGTTTTCTTGAGCACAGTCTCATCTGGCTTTTCCTGTTTGCGCTTGCTTCAAATGCTTACCTGGCGTATAATGGCAGCGAGCTATTTTTCTCAAGCATTTCAAGCCAAGAGTGGGTGGGAAGACCTGGTTGAAGACACATCTGGTCACGTACTCTGCGTAGTGTCTGGATTGCAGTCAGAGCACACCTGGGTTAACTGCCGTGAGCAACCAGCACAACTAGGCAGGGATTCACTCCTCCCTACATAGTCCACAGACAGAGGAGTGGCCCACATACTGGTCTTCTTCAGTCCGTCTTCTCCAGGCAAGAGTGAATCGCAGCAGTGGTTTGCTTTGCCTTGACAAAAAGCTGAGAGGAGAGTGGTCTGGATGTGCAACTAGAATCATAAAGCAGCGCAGACATGTCAGCAGAATAATGATGCATCAGAATCTGGGCTCAGTTTAAGGCCTGGGTTGTCTTGTTTTGCTTCTCTCCAAGGACAGCTGGGTGTTCTTTGGAATAAGTGGCTGAAACAAAAAAAAAAACCCAAAAATATAAAAAGAAGCAAACTTTTCTCCAAAAAGTCATGAGACTGGGAGAACACCTTGCTGCAAAGTGGAGTAGGGTTGATGTAGTAACTCATAGATATTGGTAGCAAAGCCCCTGCAGATCTGTGTTGTGTTTCCGGAGCATGTGTTGTTTTTTCCTTGATCTCTGCCCTTTTGCTGTTAAGCTTTGGTTACAGTAAACACTCTAAGAATATTAAGAAGGGAGTTTCATAATCAGAGAGAACTGGTTTCTTTGAGTGCTAGCTTTGAGGGGGTGGGAAGGAGGGGGTGCTACTGCTGTATATTTCACTTAGGCTTCATAAAAAGATTTTTAGCTAAAACACATTTAAATTTCTTTTCACTATTATCCATTTGGATTCGTCCTTCTTGACGTGTCCGTTTCCTAAATTGCCCTTTGCTTTTGAGCACAACTGAGGCAGCTTTTAACCTCTGGGAGGCTGCGCCAGGACTGAATAGGAAAGGAGAAAGGGAAAGCTGCTGTCTGCTTGAGTAACCAGAGGTCAGAAATTGCCTGAGAGGCAACACCTGCAGCAGATAACCTGGTGCTCAGTAACGGTGCAGCTCCCAGCCACACCTGGGACTGGTGCTTTGGGAAACAGCCATCTCAGTTGAATGGTCTTAGGGAAGAACTTTGTTTTGCTTTGGAAAACTGAATGAGAAGGAAAACTGAATGAGAAGGAAACCTCTTTCTCAGAAAGCTCTTTTTCATTTAATGGGGATGCATCTCGTGGAAGCAGCCTCTCCAAACCAGTTACCCAGTGCTGCCAAAGTCAGGTGGTGGGGCAGCTCTGTCTGCAGGCTNGCCTCTCTCTTCTGCAAGAGAAATGTGTGAGTTGTAGGAAGGAGCCTGTTTGTGCCATGTTCTCTTTCTCTGCCATTTGTAGCTCTGTGCAGGCTGGTGATTGTGTGATTCTTCTATGATTATTGACAAGCTATTTCTCTTGCTTTGTGTCTAGAGGGCTCAAACCAGTGCCTGATGAAGAGGTAATCGAACTCTACGGTGGCACCCAGCACATCCCCCTGTACCAGATGAGTGACTTCTACGGCAAGGTATTGTACCCCCTTTGCTGCTGTCGTGCAGCAGCTTTTTTAACAGCCAGAAAAACAGAGTTGTATGACTATGTAAGTGACTCCAGTCTCCCTTGGACTCCAAAGGCTCAGTCCCTGGTGAGCTGCACTGTGTGTTTTTGTTCTAGTGGGAATTTGCCCCCGAGGTTATTTAGCAGTTTAGCATGTGAAGCTTTCCTAAACACCAGGGCTATTGGCCTAGAGCTGAATGGCTCTGGGGACTGACAGGGAGATGTCTGCTGCTTGTTCCTCGGCCAAATCCAGCTCCCAGGGGCAGCCCGCAGTGCTGGTGTGTGCAGGAGGGGTGGGGGTGTGTTGCAGCAGGATGCCTTTCCATCCTTGGGTTGGGCTTTTCTCCTTTGTGAAAGAGATCTCCCTCCATACCTCTTCGGAATGGCTATTATTCTTAGGGTTGGTATCCATGAGTTTTGGGGTTTTTTTGAGGCAGAAAAGCTTACTGTCGCAGTAAAGCACTGGAATTCTGTCCATAGGAGCGGAAGAAATCCTTTGGTTGCCCGACCTAGAGGAAGTTAGGAGAGGTTCTTCTTCCTCATGTGTCTGGTTTGGCACTGTGGGCAAGCAGGGCCACTCACATCCCTTTCCCCCCAGGACTGCTTTGTTTCTTGCCCTTTGTTAGTTCAGTTGCCTTAGGGGAAGCTCGAAGGAGGACAGGCTTCCTCTCCTAATACCTCTTCGAGTCTGCTGTGTGAACTCTCTGGCATGGTCACTTTTTGATTTCTCTCTCTTGCTCTCTCTCTCTTGGGAACAATTAATCTGAGTGATTGCTTTCTGGGTAAGTATGTATTCGGTGTTGTTTCCAGCTTTGAAATAGGATGTTTCTGTTTAGAAAACTGTCTGCAAACTGCACTTTGTCAGCCTCCAGCTGGGCAAGTCTCCTCACTCCTGGCAAACCTGATTTCACCTTGCATTTTAAATATCTGTAAACATGAAATCTGCTTTGAGTTTGGGCTTTATGTAGGACCAGGTGTCCATGCCAAGGTGCCTTTCTGTGCTGCTTTGTGTGCTCTAGGCGTTTGCTTTTTTCATGTAGCTACTGTTAAAAAATTTGATATAACAGATGACCACAGAAGTAGAGAAAGCAGCTTACTCTTTGCAAAGAGGAAAAACTCCTCTCCTAATGATGTAATGAACTCCATAAACTGAGGGGTGGATCCCAAAGAGAACAGTGTGTGCAGCTAATGACATTTGCACCCAGCAGTGTCTGTTCAACCTGTGCCACTAACACATTAGTAGGAAAGCAGCTGGTTGAGGTAACTGCTGGTGCTCTGCTAAATCCCATACCTAGTGATTTCAGTGAGAACTGCCTGTCTGTGTCTCTCTTGCTTCTTTCTCAGAATCCCTGAACAGGGTTAAAAAAAATCAAAGGTGGGGGATGTTTTCAGGCAATTTTGGTTTTGCTCGTAGAGGGATGTTGCCTTAGCAACCACACATCCAAAAGGACAAAAGTCTGTTGAAGGGGTTCAGTGAGTATCACTAGGCAGCACCACAGCGTGTGACACGTGGCCCAAACCAGAGGATGTTCTTTGTGTTCTCTTCTGCTGTAGGTCAAGTTGTCCTGTGCTGGTTGGGTGGCTCAGAATTGTGTAACCCTCAGCACATCCACATAGCTTTTGATGGCAGCATTTTTGGTAGCAGGCCTCAGGCAAATGCTGTTTGTTATTCCTTTGCCCTTTGCATCTTCTTTCTTGACCTTAATATGTGTTGTTGCACCATTGCCTTTAGATAGCGCTGCGAACAGCACGCTAGTCTCCTCTTCTACCCTTAGAAGACCAGACTAAATGGGAGATGTTCTTGTTGGTGCATCCTGACATGGGTGACATGTTTCTCATGAGGCACCATGTGCTGCCCTCTGCCACCTTCCACCATCTGTGATCTTCAAGATGCTGCTTTCATGTCTGTCTTTCGTGTAGCTGTGATAAAAGCCTTCTGATGTGGGCCCGTATAATCCTAGAGAGTTACAGCTTGGTGGCTGCCAGTCATGGATTGCTCCAAGCTCACGTGCACAGGCACGATGGGACTGGATTGTCAGGGCAGCTCTGGTGGCTGGGTTGATCGAGAGGTCTGCATAGGTCACACATTGCTTAGAAACGGTCCCCTTGGCTGATCTGGCATTTCAGCGATGAAAGATGAAAAACGGGATTCCAGCTTCAGCTGGCCAGGGCGACTCATCTTAGTCCTCTGCACAGGCGGTACGCATGGAATAAAGCTTTATTTTACTGGATGGACTCCTCGTGCAGGATGAAATTGTCCATTTCCACTTGACTGCTAGGTGGGCTGGAGATCTTTCTTCTGTTTTCTGCCCACTCCAGGTTTTCCGTAGTGACTCGAGGACAGGCAGGGTTGACAGGCTGCTTGTTGGAGTGATTCCTGCTTTGCTGTGTGAAACCTCACTGGAATGTGGTTAGAGCAGCTGTAGTACCCCCGTGTTCAGTGTCACAGCCTGCTTGAGACGAGCCAGGGGCTACTCCGGGAAGGGCCAGAGCTGCTTCTGCAGCAGTGCTTTGTCTCTTGGTAATGCCAAGAGGCCAGGGCATGGGGCTGAAATAAAAGTTAGTGTATAGGACTCCCTGCTTCCTCCACCTTCACCCCGTGGTGTTAATGATGCTGGCTTTGTTTAATGCTTTCCGTGAAGGAGAAGCATCTCTCTTGCCAAGTGTTAATGCATTAGGTGTGCGTGTTGGGTGAAAAGCGCTACTTGCTGAGTGACTGGGACTTCCCACACTAGTGCTTTTCTTTTTATTAGCCTGGAACTCTTCCAGATAGTGCTGGGTGGTATGAGTTTGTTGGCTCTACTTTTTTTTTCCCCCCCGCCAAGTATTTTGTTTAATGTGTCTCCTTCATTTTTTGCTTCCCAGGGTCCATCACTTAAGCAGTTTATGGACATTTTTTCTCTTCCTGAAATGACGCTGCTCTCTTCAGTCATCGATTACTTCATAAATCACGGCATTGAGTTTGACCAGGTGCATCTTTACAAGGACATATCTGTAAGTAAAATAGCTCACACCACATCAGAACTGCGACCTCTTTGGCTTGTTAGCACCGGAGAGCTCTGCAGAACCCAAACTGAAGGGGCTCTTAGTGCGTAGCACGATAGGTTAGTGTTGTTGCCCCATTAGATTGAAACACTATCAGGGAATATTCAAAGCTGTGTTTTCAGAACACATTTGGTTTCTGTCTGTGCTACAGAGCTGGTGTTGCTGTATGTTATCTCTTGCAGCAATGCCAAGGCTGATTGGGCTGAAGGTCCTTCCATGGGAAATCTGTCACAAAGCTTGTGTAAACGTTTGCTGGTTCTGCAGGCTTTTAAGCTCCATGTTTTCCTGATAATATCTCATTTTTCAAAGAGAGGTTTGGTCTGACTGTGTACCAAACAGTTTGCTTTACACAGTGATAGTTGTGAAACACCTGCTGGTCCCTGCTCTGAGAATCCTCCCTTTCCCTTTCAGCTGAGAGTAGTCTGATCCTTTTGGGTTTTTTTTCCAGTGCATCCCAGTGGCTTTCAAGAGCTAATTATTCCAAGGTGCTAACTATGCCCTCTGGGTTCTCTCCTGGCATTCGAAAGGGCTCCCTGGGATTATCAGCATTGTTAGGGGGTACTGTTTGACTTTTTAGTTGATGCTGTAGGCAAGATGTTAAGTGCTTGAGTTTGCTGCCCTGGGTGACTTCTGTTGACAGAGGATGCATCTTCCTTTGTAGCCAAATCACATCATGTACTTTTTTCCATAGAGAGGGGCTTCTGATTTGTACCTTGGGGGAATGTTCTGCTCATCCACTGAGAGCAGCCCATCCATATTCTGCTCCCTCTTCTTGTGAGGGCAGTGGAGCTCCACATCTGTGCTGCTGCTTTTGCGATAAGGATCTGCTCTGTCAGCTTTGCAGCAGCCAAGGCTTACAGCTTGGTTCTGCCCTTCTCTTAGTGCTTGATAAGAGCATGCAAGACCTTAACGTGTTTCTGGGGTGTTTGTTGTTGGGTTTTTTTGCTATTGCAATGTGGAAAAATGTAAAGAGGGGATACAGTTGAATCCTGAGGCCCTTTGTTAAGCGTATCCTCTGAACCTTCCTTTGAGGTCAAAAGATTTGTTCCTGGGTGAAATCTTGAGAGAGGGCAGGTGGTTGCCTACGTGGTACAGGGTTAAAGGTGTATTCATGGCCCAGAATGCCCAAGGGCTAGTCCTGGCTTTTGTCTTTGTGTCCTTTGCTGAGGGATGCGGTTATTGCTGAGGTCTGGCAGAGGCAGGTGAAGAGACCTCCAGCAGAAAATCCGTGCCAGTGCCTGAAATCTGTAGCAAAAAGGTGGGAACCGTCCTGTGCTCTCAGCAGAGGATCTTTCCTTTTTTCTGTTCCATGAGGATAAATAAGCATTTTTTGCAAAGCTTATCCCTTTGCAGCACCCGAGTGCACGCGCAAAGAAATGGTTTGTGGGTGTGAGCACAGAGATCTTTCTGTGCTTACACAGACCAATGTCACTTGCGTAGCCCCTGCTGTTCCTACCCACAGTAGCTTTAGGCATGTCTAAACCTGACACACTCTGTTTGGGAGCGGGTTGAGTGCCAGAGACACTGCGCTGAGTCTAAAGGGCAGACCCTGAGGCAGCGGAGAAGGCTGAAGCTGACATGGAAACTCAGTATTGTCACACCAGTTTGGTCGCTTTGTCTTTGAGAGTAAGAACACAGAGTTTACCCAGCTCTCCTTGAGCCCCATTTGACACCTCCCCAGGCTACCAAGATTTTACCTGCACCAACCTGATAATTATTCCTCTTCCTTTTTTTGCATTCTTTTGCTTTTTGTGGGGTGCAGGGGATTAGGGAAGGAGCACACTGGAACCTTTCTGCATGCTGGATAGTTTTGACACAAATTCAAGGTTTTTCTTGCTTTCAGTGCCACTGCTGGGAAAATAAAAAGTTGTTTTCTTGTGAGAAGAGACTCGTAAAAGTCTCTTGAAGAGTTGCTGCCTCCTCCTTCATCATCCGTCACCTCAGTTGCAAATTCTGGTTCTCTCCCAGATTGAAGGAAATTATTTTTGGGGTGATGAGCAGGTTTCACCAGCACTGAGACCAAGTGGCTGTAAGTGTGTGCAAGCGTCACCGTATCAATGTCAGCGGCGACTGTGGGAATCCAGCCTCAAAGGGCAGCCCTCTAAGGAGCACACGTGATGTAACAGGGATTTAAGGGTCCTGGGGAAAGGCAGCGTTTGTTTATCTGTGTAAGTTGTCAGGGATGAAACCAGCACTGTTAAAGCAAGTGTTTGCATGCGTAGGCACTGCTAAATGTGTTGCTGCTCTGGAAATAGTTTAATGTATCTGGCATATCGCATTGGATGGAGACTTGGGAAGAATCTGTATTGGGTGTGTCCAAAACCACATTTCATCTTGGCCTCTAGCCTGGAAAAGAAGGGATATTTGGATGCCCTCGACAATATCTGCTTTAACTTGCCTCCCTCCTAAAAAGTGGGCAGCTCTGGTTTGGCAAAACCCCCCTCACCCTCCTTATGGAAACTTCTGCTCTGCCTGTGCCCACTGGCCCTCCTTGGTTTGCGGGGAGCGTTTTGGAGTCACAGATGCTCCTCTCTGTTCCCGTTTGCCTCAACCACGTTCCCATATTTCGGGTTGTATTTGGCAGAGCCTCCACAGGCTCAGGGAGGAGGCAAAGTCACCTGGTGTCTGGGCCAGTACCGTTTTGGGGCAGTAAATGGTTCTGGAGTTGCACAGTCTTGATTGCCTTGGTAACAGAGTGTTAAAATATGGTTTCCAGGAGCATGAAGGAAACTCTGTTTTCATGGGTAGGTTTTGAGGTGTTTCCTTTTGTACTGCATCAACTGCTGTAGCCACTGTGCTCTTTATTTTTGGCACGTTGGTGAGCCTCGCAGTACAAAGTCCTTTTCTTAGCATTAATGTTGATTTTCTTCATTCAGCAAGAGAGGGGATGTTTCCTTACTGTCGTGGTCCTCAGTGCTGGGAAACAGGAATGCCGTATGTACAACTGAACCATACTTTCCCCTTCCTTTTCTTTAGGATGCTATTAGAGATGTACACGTGAAAGGAGTGATGTACAAATGGATTGAAAAAGATATGGGTGAGTTAAGTGGAGCTCTGGTGCCAAATCCAAATTTTGATGTGTCTGGTGCTCTGTGTGAGATGACTTTGTAGGCCCTACACGCAGTCATAGAAGTCGGGGAGACACAGACATTAATGAAATACTTGATTGCCTAAGGCAGCTGAGGGGTGTTTAGAATCAAGCTGTATTTAGAGTCAGGTGGAGGATCTATTAAAGGAGGAAACAGCTACCAGTTGCTTATGTTTCTGCTTTCCTTCATCCTGTGAAGGGTGAGAGAGACTGTGGCATGATGCAAATGTGCAAAGGCACCATCTGGGAAGGCTTCTTGGTCATGCCAGGGAAAGAAAGCTCCTGGTAGCAACATGACCTGGAGTGGCTGTGCCCATCCCGTGGGGTGGGTTGGTATCAACCTGCTTTTTTACCAGCCTTTACAGTCTTTCTCTTCCCTCTCAGAGGGATTGATGAGGCAGTTTTGTCACCACAGTGGTTCACTACCTGCCTGAGGTGGATCTAACTCAGGCCTTTCGCATCCCTGTTGGTACAGGGGCTGGGTTTGGATTCATTTGTAAAGAAATGTGGTTGTGATGTGTGCCAAATTTTTTGATTGATGCTGTCTGTTTTCTTCCCATGTAGAGCAATATATTCTGCATGGAGATGAAATCTATGCTGTGCTAAACCAACTGGTAAACCACAAGAAGAAACTCTTCCTGATTACCAACAGTCCTTTTAGCTTTGTGTGAGTACCACTACTGCACATCGATGGGTGCAGCAAGAGCTGTGCAGCGCGGTCGCTCCTGTGAGCATCTGAAAGTTGCGTGGTTGAGGTTTTCGTGGCAACAGTCATGAGAAAGCTCGCTGGGAACGGCTGCGGTGAACGTTGCACCCCCACAGTGTGCTCTACACCATTGACTCTCCTTTTTTGAGGGGAATACAAGGTTGTGGCTGGCCTCAGCGTGACAGAGCTGCCACTTTGGATCACCTCTAGCAGCTCTGGCTGTGTCACAGACTTCTCTGAGCTTCCCATGGTGCAGGAGGAAGGGTGGGACAGCTTGAAACTGTCAGTGGTACATCAGTCCTCCACGGAACAAGACAGCCTTGGGGGCTCCACAAAGCTCTGTTTTCTTTTCTGTTACTGAAATGAGAGTAAATTTAGGACAGACTGTTGTAAAGATGCAGTGTTGGATGGAAAAAGAGTACTGGATTTGTTAACTTTTCTGTTCCTTTGCCCTCAGGGACAAAGGAATGAAACACATGGTTGGCAAGAACTGGCGGGATCTATTCGACATGGTCATTGTGCAAGCCGACAAGCCCAACTTCTTCACGGATCGGCGGAAGTACGTGTCCTGGGCCGTGCTGCTCTGCTGCACGTGGGCCTCAGGTTCCAGACCCTGTCCCTGCCTCCTTCTACCTTCCAAAAGAGCAGTGGGTTTCGAAGCATAATTTAGGTCTAGTAGGCATCCAGCCTGCTGCTGCCTCCTCCCATGCATCCTGAGGAGAGGAAAACTGACCTGTCTGGGAATAAGTGGGTGAAATGGGTGGTGCCAAGCACGTTTCTAAAATCGGCTGTCTCAAGCCTCATTAGTTTTTTCATATTCTGGGCTTAAGTTAGATATTTAGAGGTAAAACGTACTTAAATCTTTGGAAAGAAAAGTGGAATGAATGGTGTGTACGCAAGCTGGCTGTTTCTTGGCTCAAGGTCGTGAGAGTGTGCCAAAATCTTTCCTTTTCCCGTCCCACACAGCAAATGTCTGTGTGGTTTGGGGTTTTATTTTAGTTACTGGACACATGCTGTTTGGTAATTGGCAGCTCTGGAAGCCTTTGTACGTGGCAGCTGGGTTTTGTGGTCCGTGAGGAGCTGCCAAGGGACTAGCTGATAGGCAAACTGCTGTCCTCGCTTTGCTCTTTGGATTATTTACTTTGGGAATGTGTTTGCTTTGTCGTCTCAACGTATGACTGACCAGGAATTACTGCCCTTGAGGGAGAGATCTTTCTTTTCCTCTTTATGCCTTTTCTTCCCCACTTTCCCAGGCCAGTAGCATAAACAGGAGTTTGTGAATTGGCTTTATAAGCTGTGCTGACCTGGTAAAGGTTTTCTTCATGGGGTGTAGGTGAAGTGTCTTAAATGTAGCCTGGAGCTATGCTGATCTGGCCTTTTAGGACAGAAAACCTTATGGCTGCATGATGCCTATGGTCCACTCCAGTGGAATGACACACTTGCAGGGTGAGAGGAACCTCCTGATAGTGAGTAGTTAATTGTGGAGTATTTTCTCCAAGGGAAAAATGCAGGTGTGCACTGGACATCACTCGTGATCGAGGCACCCCGTGCCTGGGGAGGCTGTAGAGTTCGTGGTGGGAAGCTGGATTGCTTCTGCCCTAAGGCAGCTCAGGATGGCCCGGAGCTTCTGCATGAGATTGTGCTCCGCTTGCAGTGGGAACAGTTTCAAACCAAGGCTTATGATCCCAGAGCTCACAGTTTGGAACTCCTGTCCCAAGAGGCAGCAATGTTCCCATTAAGCATGAGCGTTCGTGGGGGTCAGGTAGCTTCAGCTTTGTTTTGCTGCTTCTGTCCAAGTGGAAGGTAACCACGCAAGCCCTCAGGAACAACGGGAACCAGCTTGGGTCAGCTGCCAAGATCAGCATGAAGGCTGCTTTCCATCCGCTCTGCAGACCGCTTATCGTATTAAGACATTCCATGGTCTTTGTTGGGCTGGGATGTAGCCAGACTGGAACAAGACACAGAGTGTTTCGTGGCAAAGCCTTCTTGATCTTAGCATTTCAGAGGGAGTCTTTATTACTATTATTTTTTTTCATCTCTGATTTTGAAAAGCAAGAAGATCTGTTAAAGGATATTGGCACAAAATGATTACAGCTAATGTGAGCATTTTAAATACCAATTTCCCTCTCGCACTTTCTCTTTCCCTGAGAAAACTGTGTTTGGCTCAGGTGGTCGCTTCTCATGTAGAGCTTTTGTTATGAGTTGCTACATAGGTAAATAAATTTCCCAGTTCAAATATTGTGGTTGCTGGGTAACAGTCGCCAAAAATCAAAAGAAGTTGACATCTTCCTCCTTTTTCCCCAGACCTTTTCGAAAACTGGATGATAAAGGCTCACTGCAGTGGGACAAAATCAACCAGCTGGAGAAAGGAAAGATCTACAAGGAGGTAAAGTGGGCTGGGTGCATAAGGGATATGAAGCAAGAGTCTAAAATGGCGGGAACTCACAGGACCCCAGTTTTGGAATCGTAGAATCATAGAATGGTTTGAGTTGGGAGAGACTTTAAAGATTATCCAGTTTCAACCCCCGTGCCATGGGCAGGGACACCTCCCTCTAGGTCAGGCTGCCCAAGCCCCATCCAACCTGCTCTTGAATCCCTTCAGGGATGGGGCAGCCACAGCTGCTCTGGGAAACCTATTCCAGTGCCTCCCCACCCTTATCATGAAGAAATTCCTTCTTATATCTAGTCTAAATCTTCCTCTCTCCAATTTATAACCATTCCCCCTAGACCTGCACATGCGGAGAGCTTGGCCGGGCAGGACGCTGTCCCCCAAATGCTTTCATTGTGTCTCTTGGCCGCGCTGTGGAGAGACTCAGAAGCTTCTGGGGTGTAAGCATTAGAATAAAGGGTCTGTTCCTATACGGGAAAGCCCTGCCGAGGGGCAGAGCCTGGCTCCCACCTCCTCCCTTTTCTGAAGGAGAATCTTGTCTGAAGGATGGGCTGTTACTCTGGTGAATTTACTGCCTTGGGGTGTTCTTGCAGCCGGTCTGTCCCCAGAGAACAAGTTGCCTTTGGCTTTGGGACAGTTTGTTCTCGATTATGTGAGCTGCCCAGTCCCACGGGAAGAAACTATTAGCGAGATTGGGGTCAAGTAGCTGGGACCTGACCTGGGGCAGGAAAGTAGGTCGTGTCCTTGAGTAGTGGGTCTGTCAGAGCGCTCTGCTGGCATCCCCTCGTCTGCCGAGAACTGTGGTTCTTGGGATGCGACAGAGTGTGCTTCCTGGCTCTAGTCCACCCTGTCCCCATCATTTTTGGTTTCTTGGGGTACCACATTATGCTGCTTTCTGGAAAGTGGGCCTTGCTGTGCTGGTGATGTTGCTGGAGGCCTCTGAGCACACTTGCTGTGGGTAGCTCATACGAATGGGACCTCAGGGACCAGTGTTTGGCTCCCTCCTGGCCCTGGAGCCTGGCTGGAGAGGCTGCTGCCAGGTACCCTGCGGTACCTTCCCCACCTTTATCTCACTTTCTTCCCATGTAACAACCGCCCTTGTGCACCTCTCAGCTTTTCTGAGGCTTGTGCTGGCGCAGTCGAGTCTGCTGGCGCTGCTGGGGCCTTTTCCTAGTGGGTTTTGTTTCTGCTGTGACTCATGTGCAAAGCGTGTGTGGAGATGGAAGTGGGGGGTCTCTGAAGTCTCCTCTGGGTGTTGATGGAGCTTTGGAAAGCCTTGAAAGCTGTTCTGCACTTTCACTGGTGCTTTGGAAATTGGTTTGTTTTATTTAGCTGTGGGTCTGCCCAGGCTGCTTGGCTTTTTGGCTCAGTTTCAAGCGATTCCTGTAAAGGTGTGGGTGGTGGTGACCTTTCTGGGTGGGATGGTGGTTAGTGATGTGGGAACAGCCGCAAGCGCTCCTGACTCTGAAAGCCTGCGCGATGGTGGTCACCTTAGCTCCTTGCACCCTGTGAGAT
The DNA here is from genome assembly GCA_013389865.1 of Piaya cayana. NCBI lineage: Eukaryota > Metazoa > Chordata > Aves > Cuculiformes > Coccyzidae > Piaya > Piaya cayana. The sequence goes on along the minus strand of WAAB01009221.1, from coordinate 7,073 downwards.
GAAATCATTAGCACCTGAGGTGAAATTATAAGCACCTGAGCCCAACAGCATCTAAACCCAGAGCAGCTGGGTTCTTTCTATCCATCCCTCAGGCTTTTCTAATTTAGGCGTCGTTTGCCTCTTTTTCTTGCCTTTTCAGTCCAAGTAGCCCCCTTGACTTGCTTCATGCTAGAGAAAAGAACTTCTCCTGATTTGCCTCATGGGTTTGGCAGAGTTTCTGCCTTTTCTGGAGCCTCAGAAAAGCTGAGGGGTGTGCAGGGGGGCTGTTACATGGGAAGAAAATGAGATAAAGGTGGGGAAGGACAGAAACCTCAGGGTTTGGGTGGTGGGGAGGGAGCAGGTCGACGTCTCGGAGCGTTCACATCTGTACTCGGTGAGGTGGCACATCCAGTGGCGCTGGCAGAGCTGCTGAGGTGGCTGCCCGGTACCACGCAGTGAAGATGGAGCCGTTTGGCCTGTTATCACTTTTCTCTCTGTGCTCTTTTTCCTCGCAGGGTAACCTCTTCGATTTTCTGAGGCTGACAGGCTGGCGTGGGTCCAAGGTGCTCTACTTCGGTGACCATCTGTACAGCGACCTCGCGGTAAGTGAGCAGGTCGGAGCAAACTTGCAGGAGCTCTGAGTAAGGTTAAGGGCCTTAACTCCGAGTGCTCATATGTCTGATGTGCTGCGCTGGGTGCTCTGTGGGCTGGGGCTTTCGGTGCACACCTAGGACACACAAGCAGCTCTGCTGTCACATAAAACCAAGCAGGGGAGAAAGGGCTCCTGAAGTATTTTCTGTGGGTAACAAACAGCTGCTGGTCTGCGAACTCGAGAGAGCAGTTTGTGCAAATGCAACATTTCTAAGTGCTNCCAATTTATAACCATTCCCCCTAGTCCTGCACATGCAGAGAGCTTGGCTGGGCAGGACACTGTCCCCCAAATGCTTTCAGTGTGTCTCTTGGCCGTGCTGTGGAGCAACCCAAAAGCTTCTGGGGTGTAAACATTAGAATAAAGGGTCTGTTCCTATATGGTAAAACCCTGCCGAGGGGCAGAGCCTGGCTCCCACCTCCTCCCTTTCCTGAAGGAGAATCTTGTCTGAAGGATGGGCTGTTACTCTGGTGAATTTACTGCCTTGGGGTGTTCTTGCAGCCGGTCTGTCCCCAGAGAACAAGTTGCCTTTGGCTTTGGGACAGTTTGTTCTCGATTATGTGAGCTGCCCAGTCCCACGGGAAGAAACTATTAGCGAGATTGGGGTCAAGTAGCTGGGACCTGACCTGGGGCAGGAAAGTAGGTCGTGTCCTTGAGTAGTGGGTCTGTCAGAGCGCTCTGCTGGCATCCCCTCGTCTGCCGAGAACTGTGGTTCTTGGGATGCGACAGAGTGTGCTTCCTGGCTCTAGTCCACCCTGTCCCCATCATTTTTGGTTTCTTGGGGTACCACATTATGCTGCTTTCTGGAAAGTGGGCCTTGCTGTGCTGGTGATGTTGCTGGAGGCCTCTGAGCACACTTGCTGTGGGTAGCTCATACGAATGGGACCTCAGGGACCAGTGTTTGGCTCCCTCCTGGCCCNCTCCTGACTCTGAAAGCCTGCGCGATGGTGGTCACCTTGGCTCCTTGCACCCTGTGAGATGAAATCATTAGCACCTGAGGTGAAATTATAAGCACCTGAGCCCTACAGCATCTAAACCCAGAGCAGCTGGGTTCTTTCTATCCATCCCTCAGGCTTTTCTAATTTAGGCGTCGTTTGCCTCTTTTTCTTGCCTTTTCAGTCCAAGTAGCCCCGTTGACTTGCTTCATGCTAGAGAAAAGAACTTCTCCTGATTTGCCTCATGGGTTTGGCAGAGTTTCTGCCTTTTCTGGAGCCTCAGAAAAGCTGAGGGGTGTGCAGGGGGGCTGTTACATGGGAAGAAAATGAGATAAAGGTGGGGAAGGACAGAAACCTCAGGGTTTGGGTGGTGGGGAGGGAGCAGGTCGACGTCTCGGAGCGTTCACATCTGTACTCGGTGAGGTGGCACATCCAGTGGCGCTGGCAGAGCTGCTGAGGTGGCTGCCCGGTACCACGCAGTGAAGATGGAGCCGTTTGGCCTGTTATCACTTTTCTCTCTGTGCTCTTTTTCCTCGCAGGGTAACCTCTTCGATTTTCTGAGGCTGACAGGCTGGCGTGGGTCCAAGGTGCTCTACTTCGGTGACCATCTGTACAGCGACCTCGCGGTAAGTGAGCAGGTTTCTGCTCTCCAGGCAGGTCGGAGCAAACTTGCAGGAGCTCTGAGTAAGGTTAAGGGCCTTAACTCCGAGTGCTCATATGTCTGATGTGCTGCGCTGGGTGCTCTGTGGGCTGGGGCTTTCGGTGCACACCTAGGACACACAAGCAGCTCTGCTGTCACATAAAACCAAGCAGGGGAGAAAGGGCTCCTGAAGTATTTTCTGTGGGTAACAAACAGCTGCTGGTCTGCGAACTCGAGAGAGCAGTTTGTGCAAATGCAACATTTCTAAGTGCTTCAAAAAGCTGGTGGCCGGAGAGGGGTGTTAGCAGCATGGCCGGTGGATGCAGGTCCCCTGAGAGGCTCTAATGGGAACCGACCACTCTTCTAGGAAATGAGGTTGTGTTTGGCTTTTAGTCTGTGTGTCGAGTTCTTGATGTTTTTCCACCGTGACCTCTAGGACCTCATGCTGCGTCACGGCTGGAGGACTGGAGCCATCGTTCCTGAACTGGAGACGGAGATTCGGATCATAAACACAGAGCAGTACATGCACTCCCTGACCTGGCAGCAGGCTCTGACGGGGCTTCTGGAGAGAATGCAGGTAAAGAGCTTCTGTCTGAGCGGGGAAATGTGCTGCCTGCCGAGCCTGCAATTTGGGCTTCGTGTGGGAACTGGGGCACAGAACGTGCTGCTTCTCAAAACCACCCTGTGTTCTCAAAAATATCTAACCCTCCTGGGGCAGTGGACTCGTGGGTTTGTGAGCTACAGTGGGAAGTGCGGGGGAACTGAGGTGTGGTCTGCAACACTGACACACGTGGTGATTTCTGCTGTCGCCTTTGCAGATGTATCAGGATGCGGAGTCAAAGCAAGTGTTGCTGGAGTGGATGAAGGAACGCCAGGAGATCAGGTGAGCGTCATCCCACTCGCTCACGAGATCTCTCGGGTGCTCCCAGGCCAGTACTGAGTCTGGTTTGTCACTCGTTTTGGGGGCAGTGGTGCTGCAGCTGCTGGCCTGTGGCCCTCACTTGTGTCACTTTTTGTGAGGGGGAGCAGCAGCGCAGTCCCACAGCTGGGACATCGCACTGGCTTGAAGAAACAGTGAGAAAGGGGCAGTGGTGCCACGCTGTGCTGGGAGGCCTTGATGGGCTGCTGCAGGGCCCTGCCTGTAACGGACGGTGACAAAGAGACTACATATGCATTAAGTATTTTTCACACTCTCACTTCGTAGGAAGAGAAGAGGAGGCTGAGAGGAGACTCCATTGCTATCTCCAACTACCTGAAAGGAGGTTGTAGAGAGGAGGGAGCTGGGCTCTTCTCCCAAGTGACAGGGGACAGAACAAGAGGGAATGGCCTCAAGCTCCACCAGGGGAGATTTAGGCTGAACATTAGGAAAAAATTTTTCACAGAAAGGGTGATTGGGCACTGGCAGAGGCTGCCCAGGGAAGGGGTTAATTCACCTTCCCTGGAGGGGTTTAAGGGACGGGTGGACAAGGTGCTGAGGGACATGGGTTAGTGTTTGATAGGAATGGTTGGACTCCATGATCCAGTGGGTCTCTATGATTCTAAGAACCAGTCTGTATTGCAGCCTGTGTGGGAGGGTGATCCCAAAATGTTGATTGGGAGTAGGGTGGTGGCCCAGGGCTAAGGGATCGGACCACGGCTTTTTATCTACAGAGCACCATCTCTTCCCTCTCAGGTCGCTGACGAAGAACCTGTTCAACCCTCAGTTTGGAAGCATCTTCCGCACCTTCCACAACCCCACGTACTTCTCTCGCCGCCTGGTGCGTTTCTCCGATATCTACATGGCCTCCATCAGCTGCCTGCTGAACTATGATGTGAACTTCACCTTCTACCCTCGGCGCACGCCCCTGCAGCATGAGGCGCCGCTCTGGATGGATCAGCTCTGCACGGGCTGCATGAAAACCCCCTTCCTGGAGGAGATGGTGCACATCCGCTGAGGGGCCAGGTACGCCGGGGCTGGGCTGCTCCGCCAGCAGCACCTCTGGCCACCACTAAAGGGTGTTTGACACTTATGTACGTGTGTAGATGGTGTTTATTTTCTTTCCCTCACTGGCTCCATCCCTTTCCCTGAGGGGCTCTGCAGGCTGGACAGAGGATGGGTGCTTGTTCTGTAGGAGCAGGTGAGAGGGAGACCCAGCGCTGGCACTGGGGAACTGCAGGTCCCTGCTCTGTGCCTGGAAAAGTGGCTCAGAAATGGAGCCTCAAGTCTCTGGTGTGTGGTGAGTGCAAGGCGGACTCCTACGTGAGGTGTGAGGAGGTGTGACAGCGCTGAGGCTGCCCTGGGCTCCTTGGGTCTACGGCGTGAGTGACTCTGCAGGTGGACAGTGAGGGGATGGGGTTACCAACCCCGAACTGGGAGCAGCAGCGCTCGGCCCCATCCTGCTCCTGGCCAGACTGGTCTGTCCAGCTGGTGATCCCAGTGGGTAACTGGTAGTTAAACACCTGGGTGAGAGCTTGGTAGGAGAAGGTCTCAAAACCAGTGTTTGGTGGCGTCCCTGGTGTGTGTATGAGCTTAGTGCCATGTGACAGCAAGATTTTGGAGATTGATGTGGTTTTATGGTCTGTTGTGACTCGCAGAGGAACACGTTCAGCCTTTTGGGGCAGGTTGGCAGCAGAGGGGGTGAACTTCCACCCCTCTTCACCGAGATGGGGCCTGTAGGAGCAGGGAGAGTGTCCTGAGGTGGGGTGAGGGCTTGATGGGTCAGAAAGGGGAGTGTGGCTGTGGAAAGCACTTGGGAACAGAGGAAGGAGAGCGGTGATAGCAGCAATACCAGAGCACCGAGGACAAAGGTGACAAGGTGGAGGCCTGGGCAGGACAGAGATACTTCAGGATGAGGTGCAGAAATTAGGCTTTTCACCCAGTTTCGGGCTATGCTGGTTTTGGGGAGGCTTCAGCCTGCTCCAAGGGACAGGGCAGAGGGGGGAGGGTTGGCTTTGTTGAGAGTTTGTGCCACCCTCCTGCTGTTGGGGACCCAGGAGAACTCAGGCAGGGTTCGTTTGGGACAGGGGAAGCCAAGGCAGGGGTGAAGAGCCAGTCCTCCGTGGCGGGAGGAGCGTGTGGTGCAGGAGACAAGGTGGTTGCTCTTGCTGTAGATGGATGTGTTGGCGGTGTTTGAAAGCAGAGCTCTGGCTGCAGGCTCTGGAGTGTTGGTGGCCTTTGTCCACCTCCAACCCTCATGGTGGCACCCCCGGGAGATGGCAAAGAGGGTGACAGCGCCAGGTTCTTGAGGGGCAGTTGGATTGAGGTGATGGGAGAGGGAACTGTGGGTGGATCACTCCTTGTGCTGGGCCTGGGGCACTCTAGGAGACAGGACTCGGGGCTGCAGTGTGCATGAGGCGCTGAGGCTGTTGCTCTGAGAGAGGCTGGGGATTAGCGTGGCTGCTCGTGAGCACAGGGCTGTGGCAACGACTGTACGGTGTCAGGGTGGCCAAGGCAGAGGAATCCGGACAGCGTGGAGGATCCTCTGCCAGACAGCCCCTCAGAGGAAGGCGCTGAAGCGACCTCAGTGAGATACACACAAACACACCCCCCCCCTTCTCTCTTCTGCACGTTCCTCCCCGTGGGCTGCCAGGCTGCCTGTGGGTGCCACTTGTGTCTCCCTGTCTCGTGACGCGGAGGCCTGGCTGTTTGCTGTTAGCGTAGCTGCTCTAACCCACACGCCGCAGTATGTGCATGTGGCACCCAAGCTCTGTGTGCTGTGGGGAGGGGGAAGGCTCAATAAAAGGCTGCAGCACACAGTCACTGACTGACTAACCAGCGCTAATGAGGTGCTGCTCCACTCGCTTCCTTCGCTGCCCTGGGATGCAGAACCAGACCGAGAGCTCTGAGTGCAGGACCGAGGGCCTGGGGGGTGTCTGAGAGGCTGGGCCTGAGGCAGCCAGTTGTGCCCCTGAAGGCTTTAGAGCAGATAGGGGACACCTGGGTGGAATGAAAGGGGTGTCTGGGGTGGTGACAGACCCGTGTCCCTGCCTGAGATGACAGAGCAGTGTCTTATGTCCCACAGTGGTGACAGACGTGTGTCCCCATCCAGGGTGGTGATGGAGTGATGTCCCGGGGTGGTGACTGCCCCATGTCCTTGGGTCGTGACTGCCTGGTGTCCCTACCCAGGGTGGTGAGGGACCCTTGTCCCTGGGTGATGACTGCCTGGTGTCCCTGCCTGGGGTGGTGACAGACACTGTCGTGGGGTTGCAACTGACCACTGTCCTTGCCCTGGGGCGGTGAGTGACCAGTGTCCCTGCCTGGGGGTGACAAATGACCTGTGTTCTAGGGTGGTGACTGCCTGGTGTCCCTGGGGTGGTGACAGGCCACTGTCCTAGGTGGGTGACTGACCAGTGTCCCTGCCTGGGGTGGTGACAGGTCACTGTCCTAGGGTGGTGACTGACCATTCTCCCTGCCCTGGGGTGGGTTTTCCCCGAGCCGCGGGTGCTCGGGAGGGCGCAGGCAGGGCCACAGCCGGTGTTTCGAGGTGTTTATTGCGGCGGGCGCTGCGGGGCCGCTCAGCGCGGGCGGGGCTCGGGGTCGGCCAGCAGCTCGTCCTGCGGGAGAGAGCGAGCGCCGTGAGCGGGGGGCGGCGGAGGGGGCGGTCGGGGCCGGCCCCTCACCCGCAGCGGCCCCGCTCACCTGCAGCGGCTCGTAGTCGGTGCCGTACAGCGGGTTGGGGATCGCCACGAGCGGGCGGGCGCGGGCTCCGCGGCGCGGGGAGCGGGGGGAGCGCGGGTCCGCGTCGTCCTCCTCGCGGAGATCGGCCTGCGGGGCGGGGCTTGAGCGAGGGGCGGGGCTTGAGATCAAGAGGGCGGGCGGGGCTGAGGGGCACGGGGGCGTGGCCGGTGTGGTGGGTGCTGGAAGTGGGCGGGGCTTGTTGCCAGGTCAACG